>PVJN01027277.1:0-28240 GCA_004026805.1 Lasiurus borealis
GCCAGGCTGCGGCCGCCCGACACCACGCGGAAGGAGGCGAAGGGCGGCCGGTCGGCGAAGGCGGAGGCCTGCTGCAGCAGCGCCTGGCGGATGGCGCGCTCGCCGTTCAGCACCACCACCGGGCAGCTGCCCAGGCGGATGCGGAACACGTCGCCGTAGCGCCGCGCCAGGCGCTCGAACGCGAGGTGCGGCGCGGGGCTCATCGCCGCCGCGTTCCCGATCAGCGGCCACGCGAAGGGCCCCGGGGGCGCCGAGCCGCCGGGCTGCTGCTGCTGCCGCCGCTGCCGCAGCAGCCACTGGCCCACGTGCACGGCGGCCAGCACCGAGAGCAGCAGCAGGAGCGTGGTCTGCTGCGCGGACAGCGTGATGGGCAGCAGGGGGTCGTCGAGGCTCAGGCCGCTGGCCATGCTGCAGAGAGAAGGGCCGAGGCGTGGTGACATTCGGGTGTGAGGAGGAGACAGGGTGTCCCCCATCCGCAAGCCCTGGGGTAGGCGAGGAAGGGTCGCCTCACCAAGGAGCAGCGGAGACGTCCTTCCCCATCCCCAACCCACTCCCCACAAGGAAAAGGAAGGGCGCGCGTTTCTGCTTCTCCGCCACCAGCCTCCCCGTCCCGCCGCCGCAGCCGCCTAACGGTCCCTGCAATTCGGGGACAGCATGGCGGCGGGCATCGAGGCGCTCAGCTCCCTCGAAGTGACTATCACCCCAGCCCTGCGCCTATCCCCCTTCCCCCCTCCCCATCTGCGGGAACCCAACAGGAGAGGCCGCGGGGAGGCAGCTCCGCGGACACACTGACCTGCAAAGAGGCACGGTTTCCAGCGGCTCCTAGAAGGGCCGGGGGGGCCAGACGACCACCTGCGTGCGTGTCTCCAGAGAGTGGGGCGCCCGCCGCGGACACCTGCTGCTGGAGCCTTAGCGCTCGCTCTGGAGTCAGCAGGCGCGGGCCGAGCTAGGGGCGCGCGTGGCTGGGGATGGGGAGCGAGGAAGGTGGCTCCTTTGCAGAGCCCCCCGCTGCTCGCTCGCTGCACGGGACGCCTCGGCAAAGCCTTTGCCGGGGTTTCCTAAAAGGGCGCGGGGACTTCGGTTAGTAGGGCCGTTGTCACGACCCCCCGAGCTGGTGGCTCTGACAGCTGGAGCCGCAGAGGCGTGGCCCGTTCGCCCACAGCCACTCCCGAGCCAGAGCGCGCCCTCCGTTTTTAAGGTCTGAGCGGAGGGAGGCGGCTGGACCTGGCGGGGGCGGGGCGCGCCGGAGGGCGGGGCGCGCGGGGACGGTCCCCCCCGAGGCTTGGACTCCGACTGGAGTCGCCGCACGCAGGTGGTCACGCGAGGCGGCGGCTGCGGCGCGCCCCGACGGCCTCGGAGAAGTGGCTGGCGATTTCGCTAGCAGGGGAGGCCTGAGCTTTGCATGCACCCGAAAACCGCTCTTCATCACAGTCACCCCCGCCCTCCTCCCCCATCGGGGCTGCACGGTTTCCGCGGCCGGCGCGCTCCGGCCAGAAGCTGCCCGTGCCGCTGCGCGCTCCCCGAAACTCCCTCCCCTTCCAGTGGCCTCAGCTGCGGTCCCCGGAGAACGCTGCTGGCGATGCTCAGGCGCCCCAGCCACGGAAGGGAAACCTGTCCGTGCGGAAAAAAGAGGAAAGTGCGTTTGGAGGCGCGGTTAACAGCCTCCCGCGTTATTTATTTTATCTTAACGTTAACGTGCACAAACGGCCCTCCAAGGGAGCCCCTTTGCGTGCGCGCAAGGCTCTCCTCGTGCAGCGCTATCAAGAGTCCCTGCAAGACGCCGCTCCCCTGCCCCGGGGCCCCGACTGTCCTTGGCAGCGGCGGCGGGGCGCAGCTGGCCCCGAGGTGGCCCGCGCGGAGGAGCGTGGAAGCTCCTGCAGGTGGCGCCGCCCACTGGCGGGCGCGGGGCGGCGCAGGCCTTGTCCGCAGCCCCGGGCGCCGCGCCGGGCCCGGAGCCAAGCTGGGGCAAACAGTGGGGCTGGAGAGGAGCGGGGCGGGGGGCTCTCTCTCTGTCTCCCCGAAGATTCCCGGGGGGCGGAGGGGGAAGGGGGAGGGAAGGGGGAGGCGAATCGCCGCGCGACGGCGAGCGCGGTGGGGTTGGAAGGTTCCCCTGCGGCCGCCTCCCCGTTGCGTGCAGAGCTGTGCCTCGCGTGCGTCGCTTCTGGAAAGCCGGCTGCAGTCATATCCCTCGGCGCTTCTCACGGCACCTGACACGCCGGGGCGGCGACGGGGGAGGCGGCCGAGGGCGGGGTGCGGGCCGCCACCACCCTCCGCCGCGCACGCACAGCCGCGCCCGCCGGGCCGGCGAGCTCGGGCCGCCGCTCCAAGGCCAGACCGGGGCGCGTGCGCCGGGGGTGGGAAGGCTTCTTTCTAAGGGGAGGCCGGGGGCGTGGGAGCCAGCGCGGGCCTCGGGCTGGCTGCACCCGTGCCTACTGGCTGGTACAAAGTATTTTATTTTATTTTATTTTATTTTATTTTATTTTATTTTATTTTATTTTATTTTATTTTATTTATTTTATTTATTTTATTTTATTTATTTTATTTATTTTATTTTTATTATTTTATTTTATTTTTATTTTTTATTATTTTATTTTATTTTATTTATTTTATTTTATTTTTTATTTTATTTTATTTTATTTTATTTTTTATCATTTTATTTTATTTTATTTTTTATTATTTTATTTTTTATTTTATTTTATTTTATTTTTTATCATTTTATTTTATTTTATTTTATTTATTTTATTTTATTATTATTTATTTTATTTTATTTTATTTTATTTTATTTTATTTTATTTTATTTTATTTTATTTTATTTTATTATTTAAGAGAAAAGGTCTTCACAGTAAGGCTGGGGGGAGGGCAAGCCCGTGGGAAAGGTGGGATGTCTTAGGTATTCAGGTAGGAATTGTATCTCTGGGCCTCCAAGGTCACCAGGTGTAAATAGAAAAGGTATGCATTCACCAGGTGACAGCCCTGTGTTTTGAATTTTGCTGGAGCTTCGAGAGCGTGTGCTTCCCGTTTACACTCTGGGGTTCAGAGAGGTTATGTGACTTACTCACGTTAGCACAGCTAAGTGGAGGTGGAGTCAGGATTGGAAGCCTCGATGTTTCACTCCAGATCCATCGCCCAGGTTTATGCAGCAGGAAATCCTCGGATAAAAGGCACAAATGCCTTCTTGCCTGTCTGCTCTCCCATCAGCTAGAAGAATTTTTTTAATTTTAATTTTTTTTTAATTACAGCTGGCATACAATGTTATATTAGTTTCAGGTGTATGGCATAGTGAGGAGGTATTTATTTACTATAGGAAATGATCACTCTGGAAGACATTTTTTTAAAAATTTTTTTTTATTGATTTTTTTTTACAGAAAGGAAGGGAGAGGGAGAGAGAGTTAGAAACATCGATGAGAGAGAAACATCCATCACACACCTGCACACCTCCTACTGGGGATGTGCCTACAACCAAGATACATGCCTTTGACCGGAATCCAACACAGGATGATGCTCTATCCACTGAGCCAAACCGGTTAGGGCTTGAAGACATTTTTTTATAGTTGTTTTTGTTCTGAAGGTCACACAGAAGAAATAGTATGCTGACCTTTGGAATTACATTGGCTTTGAATAAAAAGACTTGAGGAGAGACTGAAGCCAATGATAAAATATCTGACCTGATGAGAAAATGCCTTTTTGTAAAAGTCTTCACTAGGTAAGTTTTTGTTGTTGTTGTTGTTTGTTAATTCTCACCAGAGGATATTTTTCCATTGCTTTTTAGAGAGAGTAGAAGAAAGAAGGAGAGACAGAGAAACACTGATGTAAGAGAGACACTTCCATTGGTTTCCACCCACACACACCCTGACCAGGGCCAGGGCATTGAGCCTGCAACCCAGGTACCTGCCCCTGGCCAGAATTAAACCTGGGACCCTTCAGTCCTCAGGGCAATGCTCTATCCACTGAACCAAACGAGCTAGGCCTGATTTGGTAGGTTTTGAGAGGTTCTCGAGGAATGATTTCACACAACACTATGGAGTACTCACTTCCATGGTGAAGTTCGTTTTTGAGCAACTGTTTGTTTGTTTTTTTTTCAAAAAAATCTTTATTGTTGAAAGTATTACATATGTCCCACTTTTTCTCTCATTGACCCCCCTCCAGCCGGCCTACCTCATGCCCCAGGCCTTCACCACCCTAATTGTTTGTATCCATGGGTTATGCATATATGCATATAAGTTCTTTGGTTGATCACCTCCCACCCACCCACCCACTGTCCCCACCTTCCCTCTGAGATTCTTCACTCTCTTTCATGCCTCCACGTCTCTGGGCACAGGCCATGCATCAGTTGAGCAACTGTTTAAATAGCATCGGTTTCCCAGAGCCATGTTTGCCTACATCTCCTTGGAAAGGCGTTTCATCAGAACCTTACAAGGTCCAGCTTTTGCAAGCTTCTGCATGCATCAGGCTCTCTCATCAGACTTTCCTTTGCTGGACGGGAATTGTCTGTGGGCTAATGGCCAATTCCGCGCTATCAACATTCCTGAAAGCTGTGACCACAGGATCTCCTCCAGAATCAAAGTAGATGGAGGTTTCCTTTAAACCAAGCAAATTCCTGTCTTAAACAGTAAAACGCAAGGCTGTTCCTAAGACCTCTTGCTTAATTCCTGAATTGTGTTTTATAGTTTTTAGATAAACTCAGTGCATGTCTTCCTGCCACACAAATAATTCAGGCATGTCCTCCATGCTACGGTGACACCTGGAGCTTAGCTCTTGTACTAGGATGTGCTTTAAAGAAAGCAGAGGGACCCTTTGAGGAAATCCCATCAGAAAGATAAGCCCGTATCAGTTCTGAAAAAACGAAAATGAAAATAACTGGCTCTGGTAGCACCTTCTTCGGAATCTGCAGGCCTCGGGTTCTCCCAGGCTTTGTGGGGTACACCTCTATGGCAGGGCCCATCTGATACCTGATGAAGAGGTAAGATAAATCCACAGTGGCCTATGGGCACCCCTGATCCAGTTCAAGGTGGGTCCCCTCCATCTGGTGAAAATTCACACCAGGCCCTTGAATTATCATCACAGCTTCTTGGCCAAAGTCAGTATCTAAGACTCGGGGATCTCCTTTTAGGCAGCATTCACCCTCCCAAATCTGAAACCTGAATTGCTTGCTGCGAATAACTTTCCAAAGAGCAGATAAGCTAAGGAGAGTTTCAAGTAGAGGTTCAAAATAGCACCTTGTATTGTATTGATGTCAAAGAACAGATACCCAGCGTAAGCTTGTTTAAGCAGGACAGGAATGCGCTGGCTCGTGTGCTGGGAATGATAACAGTGGTACCTCACGCGATGGAGGGACCGGGGCTGCTCTCCCTGCCCTCTGTCTACCTTGGCATCTGCTTGGGCGTTGTTCTTCTGACTCTCCACGTGGTGGAAAAGCTGGCCATGGGCAGCCTCAAAGGAGCCACCCCCAGAAAAAGAGAACGTCTTTCTTCCAAAGTCATTATGTAGGCCCCTGGAAGGACTTCAACAGGCCAGGCTGCACCAGGCCGTTGCTGTGGCCGAGGCTAGGACTGTGACCAGAAAAAGAGGGGCGGGATGAGGGGAACATGCCAGGAAACCAAAGACAACGGCTCCATTAGTCCACACGG
Source organism: Lasiurus borealis (assembly GCA_004026805.1). Taxonomy (NCBI): domain Eukaryota; kingdom Metazoa; phylum Chordata; class Mammalia; order Chiroptera; family Vespertilionidae; genus Lasiurus; species Lasiurus borealis. The sequence goes on from PVJN01027277.1 coordinate 5,628, forward strand.
ATCCCACTTCTGTTCATTGCTCTTTTTGGGGTTGGCGGATAGCCCGAACCTATTATTATCTTTTTTAAAATATATATATTTTATTGATTTTTTACAGAGAGGAAGTGAGAGAGAGAGAATTAGAAACATCGATCAGCTGCCTCCTGTACACCCCTAACTGGGAATGTGTCTGCAACCATGGTACATGCCCTTGACCAGAATCAAACCCAGGACCCTTCAGTCCACAGGCCGATGCTCTATCCACAGTGCCAAACCGGTTTTGACCCAATTATTATCTTTATTAGCTTCAATCAGCAAGTGAGATAGATGCATTGCTCTTGGAATCCATCGCCAAGAAAGCTCAGCCCTTATGTCATCAGGCTAGAAGTTGGTTTTCTTCCTGGGCTTTCTCTCTAGAATAATCTCTGTGTTGATTTTATGGGTAAAAAAAAAAATAAATAAAACCCAACTCTTCGAACCTCCTTCAAATACACATATGCATGTGCTCTGAGAAGACTGTAGTGTAAGCATGTCAAACTCACGGCCCACAGGCCACATGCATCATTTATTTGGCCTGTGGTTAGCCTTTGAGTTTGACATGCTTGGTGTAGTGGAAGCATAATCTCTGGAGAGTCCTTGATGTGTGGGGTGGGCAGGAATCAGCAATCAGACGCATGCTGGTAGGCAAGGCCAAGAAGACAACCCAAATGTCCAAGGTGACCGAGTGTATGACAGAGGGGGGAGCCGGGAATTGAGAGGATTCTTAAGAGCTGGTAGCAAATGTCCCGACCCGAGGATTAAGTCAATGAGGACCCTAGAGAAGGAGTGGGGATGAAAGGGACAAGAGACACAAGGAATGGAGACAAGACAAAGTTCTGATCAAGTCTCATTTATTCAGGAGGAATTCGGGCTAATTATAGGGAGAAGGAGGAATGAGGAAGTTCCAGAGAATGAGGAAGTTAGCGAAAATTCCTAGCCCTTAAGGCGAAACACCTGGCCTAGCTCTTAAGGCGAAACACCTGGCCTAACCCTTAAGGCGAAACACCTGGCTTATGGGAAAGAGATAAGGTTTGGGGTAATAGAAACTAGCCTGAGGTTAGTGCTAATGTGGCTGGAGCTTACTACAAAATGGCTGTCAAGCACAACAAGTTTCCCACAACCAAAACCCCTGTGCCTGCCTGCTTGCTGCTGCTTCCTTCCCACTGATAATGTACAGGCTGAGAACCATGAAACTAAAAGTAAATATTGTTTCATCTAATTTAAGAAACCATCCTTGTAGGATTCACCATTATTTTACATATATAATTTTATTGATTTCAAAGAGAAAAAAAGAGGAAGAGAGAGCTAGACACATCAATGATGAGAGAGAATCACTGATTGGCTGCCTCCTGTACAACTCGTACTGGGGATTGAGCCCTCAACCCAGGCATGTGTCCTTGACCAGAATCCAGGACCCTTCAATCCACAGGCCAATGCTTTATCCACTGAGCCAAACTGGCTGAGGCTGCACCATTGTTTTATATGCTAATTAATATAAAAGCTGGGGGTTGCCAACTGTAATTATGCCTTCATTTTAAGACATATTCTGATTTCAAAGATGTTAAGATGTTTTTAAAGTGTGTTTTAGAATGGTGCCCTATGCATGCTAACCAAGGCCCTCTACCTTTACAATAAGCAGCGGTGGTCTTGAGGTTTTATCGATGGCACAAGTGGGGTCATGAATGTTATCTCCTAAACCATCTCCCCTTTCCCTAATATTACTTAACTAGAGGCACAGTGCATGAAAATTCACCAGGTCCCTCAGCCCAGCCTACTCCCTCTCACAGTGCGGGAGCCCTCAGCGGTGGGAGGCAACCTGGTGATCAGTGGAAGGTGACACCCCATCACACCTCTGCTGCTGCCACTGCCAGCAGTGCAAGCCATGGCTGGCCCTAGTTACCTGAGCCTTGGGTGGCCCTGGACAGCTGGGCAGCCGCCATCCAAGGCTTGCCTGCACCTCTGGCCAGCCCTGGGGGGCTGGGGAGCTGAAGGGACTGAGGGACTCTGGAGGCAGGCATGCAGAGTGGCCAGACCTGCTGCCTCGGGGCAGGTCCAGCTTTGCTACACACCTGCCACCCCAGCAGGGCTGGACTGGGTACCACCATCTTGTGGCTGTGGGTGCTACCATCTTTGAGGGCAGGGCAGTTAATTAACACATTCCCTCCTTATCGGCTGTGGGCTCTGCCATCTTCACAATGGCATGAGGGCCAAATAGCATATTCCCTTCTTATTGGCTGTGGGCTCTGCCATCTTTGCAAACGAATGAGGGCCAATTAGCATATTCCCTCTTTATTAGTTAGAATGTTTTTCTAATCCTATGAAAAGAGTGGGTAGAAGCTGCTTTAGCAGATTTTGCTAATTTTATCAACCTGAAATCTAAGAAAAAAGTAGTCACTTGCTAAATCAGTGCAGCCTAAGACAAGTTTCTCAGCCTCCCTCCCCTTCCAACTTGATTGCCCACCAAGCTCTTTCCATAGTGTCTGGTATTTGTGAAAGCCACAGAGCAACCCTGTATTATTCTAATTTCTCACCAAATACTTTCATACACATTTACAAGTAAAGGGCATCAGTGCCTGCAACTTACTCTCAAACGTTTCAAGGAAAAAAAGACAGAGAGAGAGGGAGGAAACCAGAGAGAGGAAAAATGATGAAGCAAGCATGATAAAATGTTCCTATCTGAAGAATCTAGGTAAATGAGTTTTTTCATGATGTTCTTGCAACTTGTCTATAAGTCAAAATCATATCAGAATGAAAAGTTACTAAAAATAAAAAACTAAGAGCACAAGAGAGAAATATTCTCCTAACATTATGATCTCACTTTGCCCTCTCAGCTTTTATTGACAGTTTCTTATAAGAAAGGATCATGAAAAGAACCTGAGATTGATAATTCGCTTAATGTCCTCCATGTGCTTCTTTGTTCTTTGAGTTCAAGGCTAAGAAAAAGTTTGTGCTCAATTGCAATCATTTTCCCCAGCAGGATCTGATATGACCTTGCTCTTTGAATGGTTTGAATGTATCTATGGTCTTTATTGTAACCTTCCTTCAACGCCTTTTGAAAATAGAAGTAATCTATATTATTAAAAGGGTAACATGCAAATTGGTCATGATGCCCTCACAGTAACAATCGAACAGCAGGCTGCATTAGGCGACTAGGCCGGCAGAGGCGGGGTGGGGGGGGAGTTAGGGGCAATTGGCAGGCAGAGGTGGTTAGGGGTGATCAGGCTGGCCGGGGGGCAGTTAGGAGGTGATCAGACAGTCAGGCAGGTGAGCAGTTAGGACCCAGTGGTCCTGGATTGTGAGAGTGATGTCCAACTACTGGTTTTCAGACGTTCCCTAAGGGGTCCCAGATTGGAGAGGGTCCAGACTGGACTGAGGGGACCCTTCATGCATGGATTTCATGTCCTGGGCCTCTAGTATATTATGTAAAGAGTACCTGCCTTCAGTTACACTGTGTTCTTTTAAGAGATGATCGATTTAAAGTCTCCTGTGCTTCCTAAATGGAGTACATGGTGCATTTCTCTAATGACTTCTTCCCGTTTTCTTTAGTTTCCTTCTTCCTTTTTCTCTTCCTCTTTTCTTCCCTGGCTCTTCCTTTTTCCTTCTCTCCCAGGCATCTCACCTTCTTATCTCTTCCTCACCCTCAGGAGATCACCATTCTTTTCTCTTCCTGCCACCATCCCTGCTAGCCTTTCTCTTCCTTTCTCTCTACATTCTCCTGTTACCTTTCCTCTCTCACAGAAGAGCAAAGAATAGTGGCTGAGGAGAAGGAAGAGCAGGAGTGAAGAAAGAAGAAAAAGGGATCAGAGAGATAGAACAACTAAGAAAAAAAAAAGGAGTAAAATATCAAAGGTAACAATGGTGATCATTTAGTCTAGTCTCACAGTCAATCCATGAATGCCTCCTGCTCAATATTTGTGAGCTGAAGGTCTTACTAACTCAGGACAGTGATGATTCCACATGAAGGAAAGGCCTGTGGTTGCTTTGGCAGGTTTGTTCCTGGTGCTTCAATTCCCACCCCATCAGGTTCCTGAAATTCACCTTTCTAACCGTGGAACCAGGAGCCTGCTGTCTACTACTTTGGCCAATGGAGAAAAAATTTACTTTCCTAATTCTTTGATTAAGCACAGAAAATCTTTAGGCAGATGGAGAATACTGTTTTTCATTTTTATTTCCTAAAAGTAAATATTTACCAGGTTACCTAGAAAATGCATAAAGCAACAAGAAGTGCACTATAAACAACAATAAAAAAAGAATGCACATTTGGGTTCAGTTAAATCACAGGGCATGTTGATTGATACCTCTTCCAGATTTGGGATGGGTTCTTGGTAGAGAATCCAGATTCCAATCTTCTTTTTCTCCATTAATTTCTTAGTTTTTAGGGTTAGGTCTGTATTCTATCACTGGTTTCCTCCTCTTTGCAGAAAGGAACAAATTTCGGGTCAAAAACTGTAGTGACAGCCAGGGCTTGAGAAAATAATTGGTCATGTGATAATTTAAGTGGCTATTCCTCCCCTACACATTCCCAAAAGAGAACACAAGGGCTGGATAATTATACACTGGTTTTGTGACCATCAGTCTCCAACAGGATTTTTCCCTTTTATGATGGACGGGTTCATGACTCAACTGTGGCCTGTCGCATGGTTGGACTGCTCTGGTTAGGAAGCTCTGGGCGTTAGGAAGTTCTTCCTAACGTTAAGGAAGAATTTGGAGTGATTCTTTCCTGCTGACCTTAGAGTTACCATTTGGAGTGACATCGATTAAGACAATTTCCCTTTCACATGACAGCCCTTCACATGTTTGAAGATGGCTATTGTGCTGTCGCTGAGCCATCATCCTACCAACTAAGAAATGCTCTAGTTCTTTAAATGACTTGTTTTCTAGAACAGTATCCAGCCTTTCTGTGCCTTCTAGACGGTGTGTCTTAAATGTACCTAAGTATGTATCTAAAACTGAACACAGTACCCCAAAGGTGACATCTTGCTTAGCTCAGAGGGACGTAGTTAATTCCCATCAGCTACACAGAGTTTCTTTAATGCAAACTAAGTTTTTGGGCTACCTATATATATAAAAAGACAGCAACTGGAACACCATAACTACCGGAACAAACAGTCTCTATGACACCCACTGTGGCCAGCGAACTGGCCTGATCAGGGGGTGGGGCTGGCTGGTCAACCTTCCTTAGTCCCTCCCCCCAGCCACCCTACCCCAATTGAGGGAGGCCCAGCAGCCAATCCCCCCATGTCTCTTCCCCACCCCCCACTAGCCCTGCCCTTGATTGACATGCCCCACCCCAATAGGGGTGGCACCAGACAGCCAACCTCCTGAAGCTCCTCCCCCAGCCAGCTCCACCCACAATCACCCCCCCACCCCATTCAAGGGCTGGGCTGGCCGGCTCACTATCCACAACCCATCTCCATGGCCCACCTTACCCCCAATAGAGCCCCCTCGCCCTACCCCAATTGGGGGTGGGCACACTGGCCAATCGCCTGTGGCCCCTCCCCCAGCCAGCCAACCTCCCATCATCTCCTCCTCTCTACAGGCCCGATTGGAGCCTGGCCAGCTGGACTCCACCTGTGCATGAATTTGTGCATTGGGCCTCTAGCTTTTAAATATTTGTATTCTACTGTTATACCCATACTAAGCCTGTGATCAAACTGAAGTCTTCATCTTTTATTTTAAGACTTGATACCATTCTGAGTCTTTAATTGGATTTTGGCCATTGATTTTTTTAAAAAACTAAATATGAGATTATACACTTATCTTTTTTTTTTCAATTACAGTTGACTTCATTTATTCTTATTAAATGTATCTTGGGACAGTGTCACAGTCCATGGAAGCCATGTTGATACTCTTGCCATCCCTATAGGCCAGAGACCAGACAGGAGCAGGAAAGCAATATAGCAAAAGCATGTCTAGCGATCAGGTGATTACTGGCCCACTCCGGACTACTTAAAAGCCAAAAAAAAAAAAAAATCTTTGGACTGTGGTTTATATTCTATATCCACAATATTATGCATATCATTTTCTGTTTTGGTCAGATACAAATTCTTAAAACACACACATGTAGTACCTGAATAGACTGTTGCAAAAGGTTCAATCAGTATGCAAGAACATGCAGAAAAGCGGGAAAACCCATACTCCCAGCCCTTCTCAGACACGGTGACAGGATCCATGTGCCTTCTATGTATGTAGGTGCATACGTTTGTATATATGTATGTACTTTAATACAAATGAGATCACAGTAGAAGTACTGTTCAATGACTCTTTTTGCTAACATAACAATTGCCTTGGTATTCACACAGACGGTATAGGTCTGTCTCATGCTTTTAAACTATTGCATAATTTGATTGTAACAATTTATTTTACCATTTCTCTTAGATCATCATATGTGCTGTCCCAACTTATTATAGTCTCCACTCTAATGACTTCACTTTTCTGTGCAATTCTATATATGTTGGTAAGTGTTTCCCCAGTAGAGACACTTGAACCAAGGGAATATGCAGTTTAGAGGGTGTTGATACCACCTCATTATCTTCCAAAAAGGCATGCCAGTTTACATTTATTGAACCTAGAGTCTTGTACCAGGTAGCCTGTGCCAAAATACCTTTAGCTTTGCAAATGTAGAATGAAAACAAAACAAAAATATTACTTGTTTTTCAGACCATTCCTTACTTTAAAGAATAGGTATGCATGTGTTCAGATCGGCTCCTCTTATTTTCTTTTTTTTTTCTGATCTTTGTTTTTAGTTATTTTAAGCATCATGATGACATAATTTATAATTTTGTGTTGATGACCTATTCTCTACTTTAATCCTAGTGAGCTGGCAAAAGCATCATTACCAATCACACATATATAGTCAATGGATAGCTATTCAAGACAATCCTGAATTATAACTTAGCTGACTTAAAGAATTCACAAAGTTTGCTAGTATATCTTGTCACACTGAGATTTAAAAACACCTGACCTTAAAGATCATCTATAAAATGTAGACGTGTTAAATACTTTTTATTTGATATTATACAGAAACCACACTAAAATGCCTTTCATTCAGTAAAAGACAATGGTTTAGATACAGGGAATTTTATTTAAGTTGGCATATTTGGGACCAAAAAGATAAAATGGTCTCTGCCAGCTTATCTGCAGCCCTTCCTTTTAACACATTAATGAACACAACTTGAAATACAAGCATGTCTTGCAGGCCTAAGAGACAGGGACGGGATTGCCTCAGAATTTAAACCAGGTAATATAACCAGTCATATAAATCTAAATCTCAGCAAATCTGCTACAGGTTCCGAGATGGCACTCACCACCTCTCTGAAAAGCTAAACACTAGGAATCCAGTCCAACCATATTTTTAGAAGTACAGTGACATTGCTTGCTGAACCAAAATTATCATCAAAGTTCAAAAAGCTGACCATATTCATTTAACCACAAGCCAATCTTATTTAAATCAGGACTACTGAGGAAAAAAAATGCTCTATTAGCCATTCATGATCTGAATTCTGCTGTATGAGATCCATTTAAATATGGTACACACGAAGGAAGTTAGGAGACACTTGTCCTATCTAATAAAGAGGGGATATGCTAATTGACCTTCACATGGCACAAAGATGGCAGCACCCACAGCCAATAAGGAGGGAATATGCTAATTGACTGCCCCGCCCTCAAAGATGGAGGTGCCCACAGCCACAAGATGGTGTCACCCAGTCCCCTCAGCCCTGCCAGGGCAACAGGCATGATGCTCCACACACCTGCCTGTGGAGTCCCCCAGTCCTTTCAGCCCCTCAGCTGACTAGAGCCAGCCTGAGGTGCAGGCAAGCCTTGGATGGTGGCTTCCCAGCCAGCCAGGGCCACCACAAGGCTCTGGGAACTAGGGCTGACTGAGGCTTGTGCTTCTGGTAGTGGCAGCGGCAGAGGTGTGATGGGGTGTTGCCTTCCCTTGATCACCAGGTCACCTTTCACCCCTGAGGGCTCCTGGACTGTGAGAGGGGGCAGGCTGGGCTGAGGGACTTATTTTCATGCACAGGCCTCTAGTAATAAATAAGGCAGTGCCCAACTATTACTTATTAGTATATATATATATATATATATATATATATATATATACACACATATATATATATATATATACACACACACACACATATATATATATATATATATATATATATATATATGTATTTTATTACTTTTTTTACAGAGAAGAAAGGAGAGGGATAGAGAGAAACCAATCAAATGAGAGAGAAACCAATCAGCTGCCTCCTACACACCCTACACTGGGGATGTTCCTACAACCAAGGTACGTGCCCTTGACTGGAATTGAACCTGGGACACTTCAGTCCGCAGGCCGATGCTCTTTCCACTGAGCCAAACAGATTAGGACTCATTAGTAACTTTTTTGGGGGTTATCAAGTCTGCCCATTCTGCACTCTCCTTAATGCGAGTGAAGATCATTTTTGTCCCAGGGATGTACTTCTTGGGATTCTCCAAATACTTCATTAGTGCAGCCTGTACAATCAGTCGTATGAAAAGGTGATACCTTTGTTCTTGTTGGCATCCATGTAAGAAAACCCAGGATCCTGGCCTATCATTTGCCCAAAGAGACCATGGAGATTTGGCCCAGTCTTGTGCCTGCCTCCCTTTTCCACAGTATGGCACTGGGCACACTTCTGAACCAAAATCTTCTTGCCCTTCTCAACATCACCCATTTTCAAATCACTTGTTAGTCGAGCAAGACACTGCAATCCCCACTCACAATCCAGATGGCCTGCTCTCTCAGTTTTCTTCTTGACAGATGAGGGAAAACCCCAGCTCAAGGGCCATTTGCTGTAAGAGTTTAGAAGGGGTACATTCCAGATCGCCACTTCCTGTGGAGCACATCACAGAAGCCGGGCTGGGGAGAGTGACCTCAGTGGCTCTGGATATCCCCTCTGAGATGATGGCAACTCTTTACAGGCCCCTGGACACATGCCCAAATGCCTTCCAGGTTCAACTAATCCTCCAGAGGAGTCTGAAAGCAATGAAGCCAACATATCACAACCATTAAGGTTTTGGCTCCTGGAGGCCCAGCGCTAACTTAAAAGCAGTGACCTTGGCCCTATTAGTTAACTCTTCCAAGCCCAAGTTTCCTTATTCATGCAAGAGGAATAATACTCTCCTGACCTCGGAGGGTAGTTGTGAGGATTAAATGAGATATTGTCAGGAGAATCAATTAGCAACGTTGATGGTAAAGCGTGAGCTCTCGATAAAAGTCATTACTATTATTCCTCCTACGACTAAGCCCTTATTCCTGTCCAGTAAAATCAGAGTCACACAACGACTTGGACCTCACAGGAATAAAGACTTGACCTGCTTGGTTCACTGTGATGGTTCTCAGGGTGACACGCCCTTACCCACCTGCAGGCTCCTGAGAGCCTAAGGGGACACCAGTCATCTTCTTCTTGTCTTTTCCTGTGACACTTGGAGTGGTTAGTGAACAGCTCCAGAGCCAGCCAGAGTGTGTGCGTCTGCCTCCACTGCTCCTGGCTGAGTGACTTCAGTTCCTGCAGACCACCTCTCCGGGTCCAGGTAAAACGGAGATGATCCGATGAGATGAGGGGTCGGGCAGGACAGCTGCCATCAGTAAAAGCCACAGGGGCTGTCAAGAAGAAAGACCATCCTCCCTCCCCACCTGCCTCTGGATTTATGGCTTAAAACTGGCAGAGACCAGCTCCATCCAATATGGAGACTAATCCATCCAATGGTAACCCCTAGCCTCATTATACGCTCACTGGAATACATCAGCAAGAGAACCGACCCACCCAGAACCACAGAAAGCCCATATAAGGACAAAAATGGCCCGTGGAGCTCTTCTGAGAAATCTCCACCCCTTTTCCAGAAAGATCCTGACTATTCCTCTCCCTCATTAAATGCTCTACCCCTCCCCTGGATTAAATAAATCTCAGTAAAGGAAGCAAATTCTGTTCAGGGAGGTGGGAGAGGGGGAAGCCTGCTCTGTCTCTGCTTCACTAATAACCTCGCTTTCATTTTAAGCTCTTTGCCGCCCTGAATTGGGTTCTTCACTGCATGAAGCCAAGAGCCCACCATAGATATGTATACATGTAACACAATAAAAAATAAAAATAAAAAGGGGGAAAAAAGAGAGAGCCCACCGTGGTGAGGACAAAATGAGCTAATGCATGCAAGCTGTTAGAACAGTGCCACCTGACCGGCTCAATGGCCATTTGCTGTTGCCTCAGAACCGCCTGCTCTTGGCAGAAGAGCTCAACATCAGTAGCCAATTTGTGTTTCCCTCCAACTCCCAGAAGGTAGCCGGTGGTGCGTCTCCCTCACCTCATTTCACCCCGGACCTTTAGCACAGAGGCAGTTCCTCTGGCAGGAGGGAGCCACGCTCCTGAAAGGTCCTGGAAGAGGCCAGGCGGGGTAGCGTCCTCCACGCCAGGCTGCGGGCCAGTCCCTCTGTGGCTTTGTGAGTGCTTTCCAGGCCCGCGGGAATGAGGCTGCAGGACAGCGCCCCTGCGATGCCCTGCCAAGGGGCGTGGAGACAACACCACTCGACACAGTGCAAATGTGCGGGAACATGAGGGAGCGCTGTCATGGGACCTCCCAGAGAGCTGCACACATGAGGCAATGCTCGCAGCTTCCCAGAAGACACCGCCTTCTTCCCCCCAGGACAGGTCTGGGTGAGAGGGCACTGTGGCCTCGTACCGGGGCCTGTGGCACATCTTAGAGCTCCACTGAGGAAGCTGAGGCCATCTCGGGGTCCCGGACCAGGAGGCCAGACAGAGGGGCTCCCAGCTCTCCCTTCTTCCAGGCCAGGAGGAAACTGCCCAGAATACTCCCCCACCCAAAAACGAAAAGTGAAATTCAATCCTCTGTACTTGGTGATGACTAGCCTTCATTTTTCCATATCCCGTTGTGCTGACTCGGTCCCTGGTGGCCCACTCACTCTAGTGATTTGAATGGGGAAGGAAGGTGGGGCTGTTCAGTGTTTGAGCGTTGGAAGAGTGGTGCCCTGGCCTGTTCAGGTGTGGCTGGGGGGGGGGGGGGTGTCTCTTACCACTCGCTGTGTCTCCAGGGCCCTTGATCTCTGTCCACTCTTTCAGGGACTTCCTCATAAGGATGCAACTGAGTCCTGAACTCCCGGGTCACCAGTGCCAAGGGGCAAAGTGGAAATCCGATTCCCGTCTGGATGAGCAGATGCACTCCTTTCTGTTCTCTTTTCCTGCAGAGTCCTGAGCACACTTCTGGGGCTCCTGGAAGCAGAGGGAGAGAGGAAAACCTAGTGACACATATCCCTTCAGAGGGGTGACAGATTACAGTACTGCCTGCAGAGCTCTGTGCCCAGCTAAAGGAGAGGATGGGCCCCCGCTCTGATGTTATCACCAGAAGGCCAGGGTTGTTCCTCTGTTCTCTTAGGGTGCTTAACACCACAGAGCAAGTCAGGACCAAGAAAGGAAAAGGACTGATATCCCCTGCCCTGAGCCGGGCACTGTTTTCCATGCTTTACACCTACCGTTGCATTTATTTCTCCCTATCATCCTAAAAGTATGGGTGTTTTTGTTTTTGTTTTTGTTTTTGTTTTACCAGTAGCCACCATGAGATACAGATAAGGGGATGAAGGTTCTAAAATGGTTAATTATTTGCCAAAAGTCATATAAGTTGCAAGTGAAGGGGGTCAGGAGCCGGGAACCAATTCCAGCATGTAATAGTTACAAGAGTTTCACCAAAATATTGGTGAAGCTCGGGCAGCTCAACAAGGGTGAGCCACATATGTAGTTTATCTGTTGGAAACAGCCATACGGCACTTCCCCCAAACCTGAATAGGATTGTCTGCTGCCAGACAATTCAGGGCGATTTTATTGCCTCTTGTTGGTCAAACACCTGAACAGCTGTAGGCTAGTCCCCAAACTGACAATGCTTCTGCTAATCCTTTGAAACCTTACCCTTTGAAGCATATATCTTCACCTTGCCTTAGGACCTATCGTATTAATAAAAGCAGGGTCCTGAGTCCAGGAGAGGAGTCTTCAGTTCCTTTAGTTGAAGCTCCTCTGACCCCAATGCCTTTCAAAATTATCTTTTGTCTCTGGACTTCTTAATCATCTGTGTGTAGCTCCTTTCTCCAGAATGCTGAACCCTTTGTAAGGCTGGGACAAGTACCCCAGTAGTCAGGATTTGAACTCAGGGCTTCAGATTCCAAAGCCCATCTGCATCATACCAGTAAACACTCATTAACTTATTGCCTGTGGTCATGAGTCTTACAGAAGCCCCTCCTTCTAATCTACATTAAGTATAGGCCTCCCCGGTACCATTATGCCTGGTAAGGGTGTGTGCATGCAACCAAGGCTGTCTGCAGCCAGGAGAGCTGACTCCTAGCAGGGGTCAGGCACCCAACAGACAAGCTGCTGGTTCCCAGCAGGATGTGATTCCCATGCTCTCCCAGTGGAAAGGACCCTGGTATCTTCCCAGCACAACTCAGTCTCTGTAATTTATCATCCCATCTTGGGAGAGTTTAGAACCTTTTTCTTTAAAACAGTGGCGGCAACATGCAGAGAATTGGAACGAAGCCTCCGCATGGGCTTCGTGACCAGATCTGCTTCACTCAAGCCCATTATATTGAAGCGACTATAAAATTCACACTATTCCAAATACCCAGAAATAATAGGGTTTTGTGTGGGTTTTTTTTTTTTAGAAGTGAGCAAAGCGATGATTTCATAGGCCCCCGTGCCAAAATCTGAGCTCAATGCTTCTCAAATGTTTTGTTTTCAAGATCTCTTTCCACTCTTACAAATGGCTGTGGAACCCAGAGAGCTATTGCTTAACCCAACTCACGTCTACCAATATTTACAATTTTAGAGATGAAAACGGAACACATTTGGAATATTTATTCATTTAAAACAATAAACCTAATACATGTTAACACACATAACATTTTATGAAAAGTTGTATTTTCCAAAACCTCAAATAGTAAGCGTGGCCTTGTTTTACATTGTCACAAATTTCTTTAATTTCTGACTTAATAGGAGACAGCTGCGTACTCAGATCTGATTCTGCATGTCATTTGTAGTGATATCAACTGTCATGTAGCCCCTGAGAGACCCCTGGTCAACTTGGGAGAGAAGGAGAGTGAGAGAGGCTATAAAAGCCTATGACCATTATTCTGGATTCCTTAAAAGGGTCGCAGGGATCACCCTTCCTAAGAGTTTCTAGAACACACTTAGAGTTCCACTCTCTAAGCTTAGAACTGTGATTTACCCCTTGGAGAGTCTCTCCAGCCAACATTTATCTAAAGGGCTACAGTCTTGATGTAGGCAGTAGGTGGGAATAAGGGTAGATTTCAGAGGGAGTGATTTTAGGAGCCAAGGCCCCAAGACAGGAGTGGGCACAGTCAGACAGTGCTGCCACCTGTTGTGCAGGTGCCACCTCCAGGTGTCTGGCTGGGATGATGCATGTTTGCCCTCAAACAGACCCAGAAGGAAGAGACCAACAGAGTGATTGATACCCAGTTCACTGCGGCTGCCCAGAGCCCAGCAGTGCCTGGGTGGGGCGGCCGGCAGGGAGAACTGGGCTCAGCAGAAGAGATGGGGAGGATCCGGCTCAGGGTGGGGCCAGGAGAGCATCAGACCCACAGCCTGAAACCGCGGTGGCTATTTGGATGGCCGCTCTGCCAATAATAACAATGCTGCCAATAATCATAGACCACAGATAATGGGAGAACTACCATTTATGGAGCCAGGCCACGTACCAAGCGCTTGATGTAAATCATTCCATTAATCCCTCACAACCAGCCCTTTGAGGTAACTATTACCATAATCCCTTTTCCACACATAAAGCAAGGCAGGAGCAGTTGGAGTTATTAATCAAGGTTACACAGCCTCTGTGGCGGCTGAGCCAAAATCTGAGTTCAGGTCTACTGTTCCCCATTGGATGAAACATGGGCACAGGGTGGCCACGCCATTCGTGTGCCAAGGATGTTCTGAAGACTTCAGAGCTGAATTGCATTGGTGTCATCACGAGACTCGGGGAGGTGACAGTTCTCAGTGCGTGGCCCCTTGGTTGCAGGTTCCTCCCCACCCCGCTCTGTCCTGCAAGCTGCCTTACCATTGCTGCCAGCAGCCAGAGCATTGGGGAGTGGGCACTGCCACCTCCAGCCCCTCTCTGAAGTTCTACAATCACACCCATTCCAAGGTCTGACTTGGGGTCCTTTGGCGCCCTGCTCCCAGCAGACCATCTGGCACAGGGCCAAGGCCACATTCCGCCCCTTCTGAGCTCAGCCTCCCAGAGGTGCGAACTTCCCATAAACAGCTTTATCCCCGGCTCCCCGAGAAAACAAACATCGTGTGACAATTCCCTTCCAAGGAATCCTCCCTTCTCCCTAACCAGAGGCGCTAAGGAATTCAGCTTTGCACGAGCTTTTCATTTGCGTGCAGACAAGTACAAAGGGCTCAACCGGATATACCTGTTATTTCCCAATGACCTACGAGCCCGGCGGTTATGTTAAGCCTTGGGGTACGGCTCGGCTTGCACACAAGGCTCCAGGACTCCCGGGGGGCAGCTGAGAGGAGGTGGTGGTGGTGGTGGTGGAGAGGACAGGGGAGCAAGCCTGCAGTGACAGCACATGATTTAATTCCCCCTAAGCTCTCCAAGCAGGCAGACTGTTCCCTCTTTGTCAGCATATAACCTAAGTAATTTGTTCTACTCAGGCAAGAAACGTCTAATTCAAACCACATTGCAGCTAAGCCTCTGGTGAGGGGAGAGCTGCCTGCAGCTTGGCCGGGGCGCCTTAGGCTGCATGGCAGCTGAGGCAAAGCAGACTCCCCGCAGCCCCTGGGTTTCTCACCCAGGTCATGAGCTGAGAAACATGCAAGCTCTACCGCACACTCGCCCCTCGTGAATGGGTTTCATTTGGCTCCATCGCCCTCATGTCCTGGGTTGGAGTTCCATCTCAGCTTGGAACTTCAGGCAAACCTCTTAAACCTCCAAGCACTGCATGTTCTCCTCTGAGAAAGAGCTGGGAGAGGAGCAGATGGTCACAGTTTAGTGGAAAGTGATTTGTGGAAAGAAAGAGCCTGGTGTTCTGACCCTGCTTTGCCCCAGCTAGCCGTGAACTTGAGAATTTTGTTTGTGGGTAAAATGAGTTGTATGAGATGATCTTTCAAGTTCCTTCAGCTCTAAAAGACGATGTGTGTCCCAAATCACTTCCAGTTTGACAAAATAATGATCCTAACAGCTATGGTGATTATAACTATTACTGTTATTATTATTCCCTGCCATAATGCCAAAGACTTCACTGGCCAGGCGAATATTTTTAAGATTCTTTTTCAAAAAATACTTTTATTTGCTTAACTCATGTGAAACAAGGAGGATTCTGGCCCCTCCCACCCTCCTACCTCTCCCTCCCCTTCATCAAGCAATCTGCTGTGTGGGCTTGTCTTTATCTTGCTGAACTAAATTCTAATTAAAAGCAAATTCCTTGATTTCTTTAAAATAATTTTTTTTCATTGATTTCAGAGAGCAAGGGAGAGATAGAGAGATAGAAACATCAATGATGAGAGAGAATCATTGATCAGCTGCCTCCTACATGCCTCCTGCTGGGGATCAAGCCTGCAACCTGAGCACGTGGCCTTGACCAGAATCAAACCCAGAACCTTTCAGTCCACAGGCGTATGCTCTATCCACTGAGCCAAATCAGCCATCGCTTGAGATATATATTTAGCTAGGTAGACATTTTGCAGAAAACCTGATTCTCATTTTTAAATGAATGAGGATTGGAGAAGTTCTTCTGATGATGAAGTGTTTAGATGAAGTGCTTTTAAGCACAGTGAAAGAGAGATAAGACGTGTGTCATTGGAAAGGATCTGATGTGGAGGTCTGTGTCCATCTCATTCTTCACTGAATTATCAAATTAGCTCCATACCCACACCAGACAGCGAAATGGTCTCTAAACACCGCCTACATGTCAAAGCTGTCCCCTCAGTCCCAAGTTCCCTCTCCCCTTCTGTGCCAGGAAAAATCTCCTCCTTTCCTCTCCCCATTGTGTAATGAATGTTCTCCTCTGGATCCATCCCTTGAGCGCTTTGCACTATTATCCCATTGACTTCATTCTATCTGGTGTTAGTTTTGTTTTTGTTTTCTCTCCAATATGTCTCTGCTCAACTAGCCCCTCAGGCCCTGGAAAGCGGGGACTCGGTCATCTGTTCAGCCCAGCTTCTTTGTTCTCCTCCTTCTCTCCCTCCCCCAGCACCTGGTACACATCCACTGTTTGTAGAAGCGTTGGATGGTTGAACTCCGTGGATTGCATCACAGGGGATCAGAATGCTCCCTGGTTTAGGCGTTCACAGCCTGGCTGAGCAGCTCTGATCTCCATCCTCAGAGGCAGCCTGGTTAGGCTGGTGATGAGAGGAGGCTGGGGGCTTGGGGTGCTGCTGTCCCAGGGTCCCAGGAGCATACACTGTGGAGAAAGATGGCTTTTCAGTGGTAGGCAAGGGTTGGTCTAGCCTCACTTGCTAAGAGGAGTTAAATGTTCTTTTCTCCTCAGCCAGAGTGAGAAACAGCCCAGTGACCCTCCTGTGAGCTTGTTTTGTAAACAGCACCCAACTCACATTAGTTGGGAGGTTTTCTGAAACTTTTTTGAAAAACTGCTACTCAGTTTATTTGTCGCAGGCCCTTCCCTCCAGCCTGTGGCACCTTTCTGTTTGCCCTCCTTCCTCTAAGGCAGACCCTTGAACGCATCTCTGCCTTTGTTGCCTCTGGTGTGCAGTCATGTTTGGAGCCCTCAAGCCCTGTGTAGGCTTGGCTCTTCCTTGCTAAAGGCAAATTCTGATTTCAAACCAATTCCTTGACGTTTACAGGGTAGAGCTTTTGCGAGAACTTTGATGCTCCTTTCGAACTAATGAGGATCGGAAACTCGGGCCTAAAGAAGAAAAGTGCTTGTAAACACCGGAGGAGAGCTATCTTATTGGAAAGGTGATTGTAGATTCAGCAAAGCTTTTTCCGTGGGAAGGAGCAAACAAAAGAACATTGTCATGAAAAGTGGCAGAAACAAACAAACCAGCAAACAAAAAACGGATGCTAAAATTCATCTTTGATTGTTGCCCTGTCAAGAAAGATGTTGTCATGGATGCTGCAAATTTTGAACCATTTTTTCAGAAAAGGACCAAGTTAATTTGGAAAGCTGATCACCTTAGTAAAAATGTTGAAAGAACTATTGACTAAGATAACTGTGTCCTGGGAGATGCTTTTTCTCCTAAAATATGTGAATTATCTCATCAAAGATATTGGAAAAAGAAGAATCGGTGTGGCTGTAGCATGCAGTTGTCAATAGCAAAAAGAGAGTTGGGAATTTTGTGAATCACAGGCTCACTAAGAGCCAGGGGAAGCTGAGTGGCCAGGAGAGGGAATCCAAATGGATGATGGGAGCTGTGTCCTTTCTCTCTAGCAATTGGTGTATGACACCTGCAACCTCACAAAACATCCCCAGAGAGTGAAGAAGAGAGCTACAGCAGACCAAGACAAGTTATATAAATGCTGAGACCCAAAGCAGATAAAACCTGTTTGCTACCAAAAATGCAGTTGCAGAAGCAACATTCCTCAATTGGAGGAGAAATGACTAAAATCCCCTGTCTTAAAGGGGTGAGGCAGCTAAACACTTACCTTCCCCTCCAGCCAGGCTGGGATGCTGGCTTGGACAAAACAGAAGGGTAGCAGGTTTTATTTCTTTTTTTTTATAATATATTTTATTGATTTTTTACAGAGAGGTAGGGAGAGGGATAGAGAGTTAGAAACATTGATGAGAGAGAGACATCGATCAGCTGCCCCCTGCACATCCCCTACTGGGGATATGCCCGCAACCCAGGTACATGCCCTTGACCGGAATCGAACCTGGGACCTTTCAGTCCGCAGGCCAACACTCTATCCACTGAGCCAAACCAGTTTCGGCTGGTTTTATTTCTTAATAAGACATCTTAGAAATGATGGCAAATGTGGCAGAAGGGGAATGGGAAAGGCCATGGCACTTCGAAGCTGGTAGTTGGAGGAAGAAAGATAACTTCCGGCTAGAGTGGAAGGATGCTAAGTATTAGGTCAATAGACCAGAGAACAACTTTGGGGAAAGGGCATGGGAGGTGGGGGGTGGAGTGGGAGAGATTCTTTTTCTTTCTGAATCTGAGAAGGGAACTTTCTTATGGGCGAGGGAAAGGAAAACCATCAGGAATGCCAACAGTTTATGTGATATCTGACCCTATAATTTCTACAGCATTGTGACACCATGTGCATAAAGGTCCCTTGCCTCAGCTCTAAAAATGCCATTAGATGCATGTCTGTTTTATCAACACTCTATGAAATTGGCTCTGTCTGCAAATTTCTGCAAAAACAATTTGCAGTAATAGGAGGCCCCTGGGATGTATGGGACATGGGGAGAAGGAGGACTTCTTGAAGTTAAAAACTGCAGATTCTTCTTCAAATATGTTGGAAGAAGGAGGCACTTCTTGAAGTTAAAAACCTTTCTGTAGAGACCTTGAGCATAGTGAAACGGGAGAAAATCTTTATACTAGTATTGAGTCCAAAGATGAGTGAATTTATCTGAAAACAGCCCCAGATCAACCCCTACCCCATCTCATTTTTATCCTAAAGCGCTGGTTACATGGACAGCAAAGGTTCCGAGAGGAGGATCTTAAATACACAAAGGATTTCCCAGCTTGTCACCACACACATGATGCACGCAATCACCTATAGCACTGAGCTGGGTAATGTCCTTTTAACTCTGAATTGTAAGTTACCTTACGGCGGTAGTCTTAGATTTCAGGCATTATTCGCAGCCAGTCATGGAGGAAACGCACAATGGTATGATTTATGGCCTAGAAAGAGCAGCAACAGCTTCTAATTTCCACTCATCTGCTGTGTCATATGATATGTTTCAGAAACTCACTTAAAATTGAGAAAATAAGTCATTCCTGACTGCATTTAAGTAAGGAAATGGCTCATTTATGAATCTAAGACGATTAGAGAATCTTTAGTGTGTTTATTTAGAACGCATGCCAAATTTTTTTACAGAGGCATAAACCTGGTTTTCCCTTTTCCTTGAAAAAAAAAAGCTAATAAAGCCAAATGGTTAAATAAAAAGAAAAAGGCCTTCATGTGTAGTTATATCATTTTTTTTGCACTTCATGGTATGTTCCTATGAGGTGGATCCTACTTTTTAAAATGAACATATCATTGTATTATTGAAGTTTCATATGACTCAATATAAAAATAATAACAAGACCATTTTCCAATTACTTTGAATTTCCTTAAAATTCTATTCAGGTTAGCTCAACAGATCTTTTAGAAATGGAATTCCAGCCATGTTGTTTCAAACTCTTTAATGTGTTCCCAATGGACTTGCAATAGAATCCCACCCCCTTACCAAAGCCTACCCCATCTGGACCCTTATTACCTTGCTTCATGCACTACAAGTCAGCCAGATTGGTCTCCTTACAGGGCCTCAAACATCACAGTTCCGGGTCTTGCTGTGCTTTTTTGCCCGAAAAGTTCCTCCAGATCTTTGCATGGCTGGCTTCATCATGTATGTCCCCTCAGAGCATCATTCCTTGACCTTTCTCTCTGAGGCAGGGCCCCACCCGCCTCCAATGCTATCAATCCTATCACGTCTCTTTTCCAGCTGGCATTCATTAATATGCTTATCTTGTTCCTTGATTGAGTTTGTTTCTGTCTCTAGATTTTAAGTCTCTTGGGAACAGACATCCTGTGTGCTTTTGCACCATTGTCTGCCCTCAGTGTCTGGCACATAGAAAGGGTTCAATAAATATGTGTTGAATAAATGAACCAATGATACAACATGGATCTTTATTTTTCTTTCTGGGACTTCTTTGTTAAGTTTTGGTTTTGGTTTTATGTGCCGCTTACTGAGAAGGAGAAGAGAGGTGAGGGAATGAGGGGATGGACTTAGAGGGCCAAGGACTGAGCCCTGGGGTTCAGGGTTCCTGAAGTAGGGAAGAACTAGCAAACAAGTGTGAGTAGGAGAAATCTGTAAGGTAGAAGGAACACTAGCAGAGTGTATTATCTCAGGAGAAAGATGGGGGCGTGTTTCAAAAAGAGTGGTCAGTTGTAGACAATGCCACTGCTTCTAAAAATCAATTAAGATGAGGACCGGAATATGTCTATTAGATTTGCAACATGAAAGGAATCAATGATCTAGACAAGAACAGTTGGCGTCCATGATGGGTCTCACTGGGAGTCAGTGGAGGGTAAATGGACAATGAAGAATTGGAGGCAGAGTGCAGAGTTAAGGAGAAATAAAGAGATTTAAAAGAATCTTCCTGAAAATGAAGAAAGCAAACAGTAGAGATATATGGTAGAATTGCAGGTCTAAGCATTTGAGTTTTGTCATCATCAATTTGAACTGGCATAGATGAATTTGATGATTTTTCCAATATTTGTCAGGGAGGGGGATATAAATTGTTACCACTTTTCTGGAAGGCCGTCTCCTTCAACCCAACAATCCCATTCTAGGAATTCATCCTAATGATAGGTGGATGAGTTTGAGAAGATGTATATACAAAGATGTTCAACAGAGTATAAGTGGTTGCAAATTATTGGAAAGTACCTGAATATTCAGCAATAAGGGATTGGATCAATAAATTGAGACATTCATATAATGAGATACTTTGCAACTATTCAAGATGGCATATTTACTTTCATTGATATAGATTGATGTCATTATGACTTAAGTAAAAAAAAAAAAGCAGTATTAAAAGCAGCGTAAAGAGTAAAACCCCATCTGTTGTACTCGAATGCAATTGCTAAGTTCTTCATTGACCCTACAGGGCGTTTTAGAGCTGGGATGGCCCAAGGGGGCAGTGAGAACTTGAGTGAGGGAGATCCCATTGGTGGAGGGCAATCCCCAGTGAGGGACACAGTGGTGGCGTCAGCAGCCCACAGTTCCCACAGCTGAGGAGCGAGGGCCTCTGTCCTGAGGGGTCCTGTGGGTGGCATATCACTGCATCCATCACAGACCTGCCATTGCTCGTCTATAGTTCCAGAGATAACCTTACTGGTAACGCCTGCTGTGTATTCCTCTTCAGGAGCTAATGAGATCGGGGGTGTGGCATTGTTCTGTGAACCCAAGGACTATGGCTGCAATGTGTTGTTACTCCTCATGATGTGCTTTGCTCCTAACCGGCCTGTCTTCACCTTCCTAAGGCCTGAACAATCACGTTTTCTCTTTCTCCATCGGTCTGTTCCCGGGTCATCAACACAGAGGAGAAACAAGAAGGAAAAGCAGGTTATGGCTCTAAAAAAGAAAAGGGCTGGTGCTTTTCTTGGCCATGCGCACCCAGTGGGTCCTGTCCACTCGCTGAGATCTGGGCTCCCTCCCCCAGGCCAGGGCTGAGGAGCCTGGACTGCCAAGATCAGGAGAATGACCCCCTGAAGGACTCCGGCCCTCTCTTCCTCTCTTCTCCCCCACAGAAACGCGCTCCTGGATAACCTTGGAACTCGATCAGGGAAGGAAGGAAAGCCACCCTGGGCAACAGGATTTCACTGCGAGGAGAGGACACTGTGAGAAAGGTCAAAGCCCAGGTGAGAGCCTGAGAGGCCACCGACGCCTTTGCTGGAGTCAGGTCAGGGGAAAGAGGAGGAAGCAGAGTATTTTCTTGAGCGTTTCTAAGGAGACTTGCTTTTCCTGGGAAGCTAGTGAACGTCTCTTTAAAGAACGTGTGTGGTCACACAAGTTGAAGGCTGAGCAAATTACCTCCCTGCCCCCAGGTGATTTTAAATAGTAGCAGATAGGAGTCAAGGCTCCCAACCCCTTCCCCTACCCCACCCTCCCTCCCAGGCCGCCCTGGCTCACTATTGCTCTCCTCTGCCACCAGCTCTGGAAGAGCAAGGCTGTGTTTCAGACCCAGGAGGCCTGCAGCCTGACTGACAGGCACTTCGGAGGGAGGGTTTTGTGTTTCCCTAAATGCTGAAGCTCCCCCATCACCCCATATTGCTCTAAACCACTCAGAAATGCTAAAGCAACACACAGGGTGCCCCTGGGGGACGGGGGTGTCTGGAAAACAGCAGACCCTAAGTGAATAGAGAGAGAGAGAAAAAAAGCAAATCCAGTCATAGGAGAGAAGAAAGTGATCTCCCTTCCCAGAAACGCTCACAAGAAAGATAGAACACAGGCAGCTCTGCCTTGCAGCCCGCCCTCAGGAAAATACCGGTGTGGGACCTTGGAGGTTATAGGACCCAAGGAGAGCGCTACTCACTTTTACTGATGCCTTGAGCTACAGTGGTGAGTACTAAATAGGTGTAGCCTGATGGTAGTAAAAGTGTCTGGTTAGGTACAACCAGACATGGAATCCTGAACTAACCCTGGAAATCATGAGAACACAGGGGAACGGTCACGATACCTGCTGAACTTCCAATAGTTTCAGTTGCATTCGCTAACATGAATGAAACAGCATTTGAGCAGGATCCCAATTTTGAAAAACAAAATAAAGAACTCCCAGCGTGTCAGTTTCATATGAAAAGCCAAGTGTTTTTACTAGTTGGGGAGGGGTGGGGGTATTTTTTTTTTTTTTTTTTTTTTTTTTTTTTTTTTTTTTTTTTTT
>PVJN01027278.1:0-28240 GCA_004026805.1 Lasiurus borealis
GCTGACATGGCTTAGTGGTTGAGCACATCAACTTATGAACCAGAAGATCATAGTTCAAGTCCTGATCAGGGTACATGCCCGGGTTGTAGGCTTGATGACCAGGTTGTGGGCTCATTCCCTGTGGGGGAATTCAGGAAGCAACTGATAAATGTCTCTCATTGATGTTTCAACATCTATATCCCTCTCCCTTTCTCTCTCTCTAAAATCAATACAGACATTTTTTTTTTTTTAAAAAGAGAGAACTGCTAAACACAGAGCACTAGCCTCACCAAAGACTGTCAGGTCATTTAAGATGGAGAGGTGGGTGGTAAACACCACATTGTCCGTAGGACCCAAAGGCACATTATCTGATCACTCCATGTCCCATAGAAGAACAATGTAGATATCACAATTCACCTGAACTCAATAAGGCAAAGCCTGCACTTTCTGGCAACAGCACTGTAGTTTGCCACATCATCAAACAAAAAGAAGACAAGAGAGAAAGACAACACAGCTAGATTCAGCCTGACATAGCCAACTATATTTGGCACATTAAAAAATCAGGTTTGGTTCAGGTGCCTCAATTGGTTGGAGTGTCATCCCGCACATGAAAAAGTTGCGTGTTTGATTCTCAGGGCACATAACTAGGTTGTGGGTTCAATCCCCAGCAGGTGCATATATGGAAGGCAACAGATTTTTTCTCTCTTACATCCATGTTTATCTCCCTCCCCCTTTCTCTCTGTTTACATCTATAAAAACATATTCTCAGGTGAGGATTAAAAAAATTAGGTCTGTTTTGATGCCAGTAGTCTCAAGTTACTGTTTTATTAATTAAATTTGTGTCTTCTGGTCCAAATATGGTTAACACTTCAAATTAATATTTTTATCTTAATGAATTGATAAATTGTGTTTACTTGTCATCTTTGGCTCCTGATACATAGTTTAGAATTTGAACTTGAGCTGCACTATCCAATATTTAGCTACTAGCTCAGTCACAGAAGTCACATTTCAAGGGCACATTAAGCACATGCATTTTGGTTACCTTACTGAACGCATAGATCTGAAGATTTCTGTCACTAAAAAAGTTATATTAGGCAGTGCTGGACTTGAGTTTCTTGAAACTTTTTTCATGCCATGCCATGGAATATTAGAAATAATGTTTGTACTAGAGGCCTGGTAGACGAAATTCGTGCACAGGTAGGGTCCTGTCCTTAGGCCTGGCCAGTGAACAGGGCTGATTGAGGCCTTCCAGCTGCTGGCGCCAGGGCCTTCCTTCATGGGCTGCGTGCTGCAGTCTGGGGCTTTCCTTCACTCCATGCCACCCTCTGGTAGTCAGCTCACATCATAGCAAGCAACCTAATTCCCAGTCTCCTGGTCGAACTCCCGAGGGGACACTTTGCATATTCGCCTTATAGAGAGATGGCACTGTGGGGTAAACAATCTTGTGGTCAGAGGTGATTGGTCTAGGGGCTCCAGCTGTCCCTGAGGGCTTAGAGGAGTTATTACTTTAGGACTCCTGAAATCCATTTGGGGTACAACCATCTGTCACTGCTTATCAGTTGGAAAGCTGTGTCTTAGTTGATATCCAGTCCAATACATCAGGAAGTGTAGTGGCCTGTCCTCTTAAAAAACAATTGCAAAATAAACTGACAAACAAAATAGGTCCAGAGGCATGGATGTATAGAGCAGACTGACGGATCTCAGAAGGCTAGCCCATGAACACAAACAATAGTGTGGTGAAGGCCTGCAGTACAGCAGGGGCTGAGTGGAGGGATGCAAAAGCGGAAGAGGGAATGAGAGGCATCTGTAATACTGTCAACAACAAAAAATGGTTAGTTAGCATGGTAAATTTCATGTTGTATTTATTTTAACACAATAAAAATTGAAGACAAGATAAAAACATTTACTAATCAGGTTAGTATTTCTAATGAAAAGAACAGGTAATCATTATGCAAAATATATTTGGAAAAAGCAGATATCATTGATTTACGTACCATAGGCAAGTCTTTTGCTGCATTTTATAGCAAACACTAGTATTGAATTTCATGGTTCCTACTCCCCAAAGAACTAGAAAATTCAATGGCAATATAGAATAAAGCTATTTCACTTCTGAAATTAAAAAAAATCATAAAATAGAATGACAGTGTTCTTGGGACAGGTTTTTAAGATGAGAGAGAGAGAGAGAGAGAGAGAGAGAGAGAGAGAGAGAGAGAGAGAAAGAGAGAGAGAGAGAAATATTATTTCTTTCTATTTTAAACAAGAATACAGGAAGAAGAGGAGAGGTGGCCACAGAAGATGTGTTCCAGATATTGCAGCAATTTGCAAAGTGGGTGGGAACAAAATGCAAGTATAGGAAATGAACACTTTTAAGTTTCTCCCAAGATATAGGACATTACTTTTCTTCCTTTTATTTTTCTTTCTTTTGTTAATCCTTACCAGAGGATAGATTTTCCATTTATTTTTAGGAAGAGTGGGGAGGAGGGAGAGACACAGAGAGAAAAACATCAATGTAAGAGAGACATATTGATTGGCCATCTCCCTCACAGGACCCGGCCAGGGCCAAGATGGAACCTGCAACGAAGGAAGGACCCTTGACTGGAATTGAACTCAGGATCCTTCAGACCATGGGCTGACATTCTATTTACTGAGCCAAACCGGCAAGGGTGGAAATGACTTTTCTTCACAGTGATTTTAAACATTGGAAAGATCTTTGTCTTTCTGGCACTCTGACTATGGCACCAAGTGCTAGGCCATCCAAGAAATGCAAGAAGTGGTAAGACCTACGTTACATAGCCCCCGTATACAAGAGCATGTGTTTCATGAACTGGTCAAGTCAGAGATGGAGAAATGACCTCCATGAGTCTTGGATTTTAATGGCATTTTATACAAAAGAGCTAAAGATAACATAGAGCTATTCTCATTAAAAATAAAACAACCCAGTATTCTAAGTGCCATTTTATAGCTGATGGGGATTAAGATAAAAAGAAGAGTAAGGTGGATGTACTTTCCACAAACGTTTATGAGATATCTCTGTGCACCAGACAATGTTCTCAGTGCTGGAGAATTGGCAGTGAGCAAAATAAAGCCTGCATGCCTGAGACAAATACAGAAAGGACATTAAGAAAATAGAACAAGGTAAGATGGCATTAAAAGCAGCACTATATTTATTTTATAAAGGTTGGTGGGGGAAGATCCTTCTAATAAAGAGACATATGAGTGTAAACCTAAAGGAAGTGAGGAAATAAGCCATGTAAATACCTATCTGGAGAAAATTTCAGGCAAAGAGAAGACAGACAAAAAATGCTTAGGTAGGCCTATGTGTCCCCTCTGAACCAGGAGGTCACAGTTCAATTCCTGGTCAGAGCACATGCCTGAGTTGTGGGCTTGATCCCCAGTGGGGGTCGTGCAGGAGACAGCTGATGGATGATTCTCTGTCATTGATGTTTCTATCTCTCTCCTTCTTCCTTCCTCTCTGAAATCAATAAAAATATATTTAAAAACAAACAAACAAACACTTGGGTGGACTATGCCTGGAATATGTAAGGTGCACTGAAGACGTCACTATCCAGGTGAACAAGCTGAGAAAATGAGCTAAGAAAGAGCAGAGGATATGAAGTTAGAAAAACATCAGAGAGCCAGATCACCTTTGGCTTTGCACGTTGGATTTGGACCTTGAGGTTGAAAGTCATTGGTGATTCTCGGAGAAGAGAATACCATGATCTAATTTGTGTTTTCGGATTCACTTTTGCTGCGGTGGGAAAATACCATTGGGAAGCAGGCTGACGTGTTCGGAGGCACTTACGAAAGTCCAGATGAGATTTGTTGTCAGCTTGGATTAAGGCGGCACTGGCAGAGAAGTGTGCACGTACTGAATCGACTTTCCAGGTGGATCCTTGGGAAGTTGGACACAAGGTCAAGGAAGGGAGGAATCAAGGATGACTGCAAAGCTTTAGCTGGAGCCACTCGAAGGAAGGAAGATGGTGGGAGGAATGGTTGGGGTGCATATAGATAGACCAGGAGTTTGGTTTTGCTCATTTTAAATTTGAGACACTTCTTAGACCTCCAATCTGAGCTGTTTAGGAGGCAGCTGGAGTTATGAGTCTGGGATACAGGGGTGACATCAGGGCCAGAGATATAAATTTGCTAGTCATTAGCAACTCAGAAAGTATTTCAAGCCATGGGCTGGATGAGATCACTGGGGTGCGAGGGCCCCAATATAAGCTTGAACCTCCCTCCTCTCAAATGCTGACACAAAGGCACAGACAAATCTGAGGAGCAATGATTACCGCTCGGCTGCCATATAGTAATGCCGGGCAGCTGCAATACCCCTGGGTAAGTACCCAAAGTAGCTGGTACTTAGCATTTTTTCCCAAAATATTTCAGGAATCAATCTTTCTGACAGTCTTAGAAATACATAGTGAAGCAGCTTTCCAATAAAAATAATGGATGTATTATCTGGTAGCATAACGTTAATCTCAATAGCACCAACTGTAGCCACACTGATGCCTCTCCAGCTTCATTCCTTTTCATTGAACAGCTGGACTAGAGATCTAGAGAAGGCTGCTGAAAGATGCTAGGTGCTGAGCAGAATTTCTAAAACCCTTCTGATACCGAAATGGCTAGCACTATGCTCATAAGAGCCTGCAAAATGTCATTATCAATCTCAGTGACCTTGCTCACCGGCATGGTCACTGGTTAAGAGTCAACCTATGAATCACAAGACCACTGTCCGATTCCCAGTCAGGGCAGGTTGTAGGCACCATCCCTATTGGGGGCAGATGATCAGTGATTCTCTCTCCTCATTGCTGTTTCTCTCTCTCTCTCTTCCTCTTCCTTCCTCTCTGAAATCAATAAAAATATATTTAAAAAGAAATAAATCTGCCTTCAAACCCTGGCCATCTCAGATGCATATCTCAGACTTTGGGTATGAGGTCTTGAATTTAGCCAGATAATCTTTAAGGATTAGCTTTGAAACATGAGCAAGTAACTAACGAGCCAGTCCATATAGTAATAAGGTAGGGGGGGGGGCAAGAAAAAAATCAGCTTGCTTTTCTGCTCATCAAGAGGCACATGTGACTTGCTTCGTGGTGCCAAGTCAGCAAGTGCTCCCTAAGGCTGTTCCTCCTCTTAACTATAGAAGCATCAAAGGGAAGGGGATTGGAAACTTCAACTCAGGGAGTTTTTAATGCTAATTATGATGAAAAAGATCACTCTGGAAATTCAGTGCTATCAGCACATCTTTTGTGTGCATGTGTAAAAGTGTACCTGAAAACAACATTTTCAAAGTCTTAGGATAACAAGTCAGATCTAATTGTGAGGCATGTTACACAGTGAATAGAGTCTAGCAATCACAGAAATCAACTGACTTAGGAAAACACACTCCACTCAAAGTATTGTTTCAAAGGAAATCTGGATAATGATCATTGTGAAGTGTGGTAATGTATGTCCTAACTCTGAAACAGCAGATAAAACTGGAAACAACAACAACAAAAGAATCTGAAATAATTATGAAAAGTGTTCTTTTTTTAAAAAAAATAGATTTTTATAGATTTTTTTACAGAGAGAAAGGGAGAGGGATAGAGAGGTAGAAACATCGATGAGAGAGACATCGATTAGCCGCCTCCTGCCCCACCCCACCCCCCACTGGGGATGTGCCCGCAACCAAGATACATGCCCTTGACCGGAATCGAACCTGGGACCTCTCAGTCCCCAGGCCGACGCTCTCTCCACTGAGCCAAACCAGTTTCGGCTGAAAAGTGTTCTTAAATAACACATTTACTTTTAAGAATAAAGTCATCTTTTTAGTATAAGTAACAAGCAAAAAGTACTTTTAAAAGCTAAATGTAGCCTTTTATGTATATATATGAGCAAGCACACTTGATGTCCTCAGTTACTAACAGTTCTTTTAACAAATGATAGCTTGGTATATTTAATAAATCCCCATTGAAGCCAAACAAATTCATACATGTACTTATACTAGTACTAGAGGCTTGGTACACGGATTTGTGCACCAGTGGGGTCCCTCAGCCTGGCCCGTGCCCTCTTGAAATCTGGAACCCTTGGGAACTGGGTTAAAACTGGCAGTTTGACATCTCCTGAGGGATTGTAGTGCACGAAGTGGCAGGCAGCCAGGGAGGAGCCCAAGCCCGGGTCAGGCACCATGCTGCTCCCGCTCATCCCATACCCACTGCACCTGCTGCTGCCACGGCTCAGTGGCACTACTGAGCTGTGCTCGCCAGCTGTGCTCGCCAGCTGTGAGCCAGGTGTCTGGCGCCTGTTGGTCAGCTGAGCGGTGCTCCCGCTATGAGAGCGCACTGACCACCAGGGAGTAGCTCCTGCATGGAACGCCTGTCCCTTAGCGGTCAATGTGTATCATAGTGACTAGTCAAACTGTCGACCAGTCCAGCAGTCGACTGGTTGCTTAAGGTTTCATATACATAGATATCCACCATATGTATTTTGGAAACTATGCATTTGTAAGTTGGGCATTGTTCAACTGAGTAAACTCTGGTAACTTTGAAAAAAGTAAAAGCATATATTCTATTTATGAGAGTAGAACAATTGAAACCATAAAACTTGAAATAAAAAAAGCAAAGACAATGTCATATTGTAGTCAAGCTTTGCCTAATAGACTCTAAATGAGCAGCTGGTAACTGACACTCTGCTGTGGACCCAGTAGATGTTCAAAGACAGTTAATTGGCATGGACAGGCAGAAATTAACATAGCTAAAATGTCAGATAGAACCAAAGTGAAACAAATGAGTAACTCGGAGGAAAGCTACATTTCACACAAGGTTCTAGAACTCAGCATTAAGACAAAGATTAGACATCTATGAGAGAAAGGAAATTGAACTGGTCCTATTAATCACCTAGCTGGCCTGGATTTACTGTGGTAATTGGCTCTAGTCTAGAGCATCTTCAACATGCTAAGAAACATATAAACATAAAACACTATATTTTCATTTTTATTAGAAATTCATTCTGAAAAAAAAGAAATTAATTCTGAAAATATGTCAACAGAAGTTGGCACAAAACATTGGTTGTGCAAAGAAAATCATACAATTTGAAAAATGAAAATCTATTCTCACAGGTTAGTTGATTGATTGGTTGGTTAGATATAGAATTGTAAGTAGAAAACAATTAGTGATTTTTTCCTCAAAATCATGAAGACTGTTAAATTTTGCTTTAAATGTTGCCCTTGATAAGTCCAGTGCTATGCTGTATCCTTTAATTCCTTTTGGAATATGTTACTTTTTTTTACTGTCCCCACCCAGTTTGGCTATGAGTTCAGGCAACAAAATTCACCATTCATTCTAAGCAGACCAGAGCTGAGTGAGAGGTGTGGCTGGAATCTTCACTCTTGATGTCCTAAAATTTCTGGCTGATAAGCCTTGATGTGGGTCATCTTGAATTCCTTTTACTGATCACATTTTGAACCCTTTAAATGTAAGTATTCAAAGTGATCAAGTAAAGAAAATTTTCTTGCATTATTTATTTGATAATTTACCCTTCTCTGTATTTTTTCCACTTTTTCCAGCTCTTTCAAATTTCAATTAGACATCCTGTGTGGATCACCTTTTGAAAAGAAAATATTTTCTTTGACAATTTGTCCCATGTTCTGGGGCATTTGTGATATTTTAATCTCTCAAGAATTCTTATGAGTTCCCTGAATGTCTATGTCTATAGTATCCTGGATGCTATAAATTGCTTCTTTAATGTATTTAAGAATATCCTATCTAATAAAGAGGGAATATGATCATGGATCCTCACACCATCACAAAGCTGGTGATGCCGACAGCCAATAAGGAGGGACTATTCTAATTGACTGCCCCATCCTGATGGTGCCCGCAGCCAATAAAGAGGAAATATGCTAATTGCTACCCCACACTCAAAAATGGTGGCACCCACAGCTAATAAGGAGGGAATATGCTAGCCTTTTTGCGTGCCTGCCTCTTGAGTCCCCCAGTCTCCTCAGCACCCCCAGCTACCCAAGGCCTTCCCAAGGTGCACACAAACCTCAGATGGCAGCTGCCCAGCCATTCTGGGTCACTTGAGGCTCAGGTAACCAGAGCCAGCAGAGGTGTGATAGGGGTGTCACCTTCCCCTGACCACAGGGTCACCTCCTGCCCCTGAGGGCTCTCAGACTGTGAGAGGGTACAGGCTGGGCTGAGGGAACCCCCGCCCTCCAGTGCATTGTAATTTTTGAAGGTTTCATCTCCTTTCACAGTCTTTGCTTTCTCATAGTTCTTTTTAATTGAATGCTTAAAAATATCGTTCATATTTTTGAGCTTCAGTACACCACTGCTATGTAAAAGTGAAGTACTGAAAAATTGAATAAAACCTCTGTGTACATGGTGGGATGGTTGAAAATAAGATCTTACTGTATGTGGTCAGGGAGGTATTGGTTTTTCATTTCAACACAACCCTGAAAAGGCAGAGATTTTCTTTTGGCTGCAGAGTTTTCCCCAGAGAAGAATCCTTTAATCTCCTGACTACAGAAGCAGGCCAACTGCCATTGTCCTGGTAGATGAGCATAGAGAGCTGGTAGGAGGGGGTCTGCACCATTCAAAATGTAGATTGTTTCAGTACAGTGCCTTAGTCCCTCCCTCAGTGATTACTCATGTCCCCAAGTCCACAGGCTCTTTTATATTTATTGTTAATTTTCCTTCTGCCTAGGTATGGGTTGGTTTGTCACTTGGATGCCCAGGATGGGGGAGACTGTAGTTTTCACTTCCTCATATAGAACTGCAACAAAACTCACTATTTTCAGCTCCACCCATTGCCCTTGCATCTAGAAGTACCTGGTTTCTCCAAATCATGAACCTGCTTGGAGTTGCTTCTTATTGGCACCCAGAGTAATACTCTTCTTATCTATATATAAAACCCTAAGTGACTACTGGACTGTTGTACCATTCAACTGGTAGCTCTGACATGCACTGACCACCAAGGGGCATGGAAACATGGAACAGACTGATGAATCTCAGAAGGAAGGGAGGAGGCAGGAGTGTGGGAAGTGAGTAACCAACGATCTTATATGCATACTAGAGGCCAGGTGCACAGATTTGTGCATGGGTGGGGTCCCTCAGCCCGGCCTGCAGAGGTCGGGCCAAAACCCACAGTCCAATATCCCCCTAGGGGTTCCAGATTGCGAAAAGATGCAGGCCATGCTGAGGGACCACACCAGTGCACGAATCCGTGCACTGGGCCTCTAGTGATCTAATAAACATGAATAATTTTAATTTTTAAATGTTTATTTAAGTGTCCACAAACCAAGAACATTTATCTTCAGGCCACTGAATTTTATCCAATAAAAGTTATTAAAAATTATACCCAAACTCTATCTGCCTTATGTGTTTCTGAAGCGTTTCATAAGCTTAAGGGAAAATTTTGAAATTAAATGGAAGGAGCTTAAAACGATATATAATTAGTCAAAGTAAGGTAACACATTAACAACTAGAAGTTCAGTTGACAATGATTAGAGTTTCATGGGAAGATCAAGGGCAGTTCTATCTTACCCTTCACATTGAATTGTATGCCTTTTTGAGTGCTTTAGTTTTGTACCAAATATTACTTGAATAGAGTTTTTGATTGTATGTGATTTAATTAGCTATAATCACACTGAGATATTTTAACTCTGTACCTGCGACATATGGCATGCCTTTCCAAATAGGTATAAAATTGTGGTGGAAATCAAAGTAAGAGTTGCATACATTAGCCCCAAGACAATTAACAAGAAGTGCATGTTTAATTAAAGGTTAAAATCCAATGCTTTCATTTACTTGTATTATTTCTGTGACTATAAAAATTCTTACAATAGAAACATATTTTTGATAGTTGACTACCTATGACTCAACTATTTAAAACTGAAATGTATAATTTCAATGTACTGGTAATATTTGAAAGTCAAAATATAAATTTAATAACAAGACAAAATAGTATCTGAAGAAACTACTCTCTATGGACTGTTAAATGGTTTGTTTCAAATAAGAGGCCAATAGTTGTCCAGGCGTATTGGTGATTATTAAGATTTTGGATGAGATAGCATGTTTGTATAAGTTTCCCATATGACGTGAAAGGATTTTAGAGACAGGAGAGGCAGTTAGGGGAAGCGGGGTGTCCACGGAGAGGAATGCATATATGATGGGAGGAAATGCAGAGATGACTCCAAGATGCCAGATTGTTTACAAGAAAGTTACAAGATAAGGGGAAGAAGAAGAGAGGGGCACCAGGTGAGCTTTGAAACTTTGAAAATGATACCATGCAGGAAAAAGGGGGGAAAGTAGCCAATTAGGAAAGTATGGGGACATAAAACAAGGAAGGGTCCAATTAGGAGTTGTCTTGAAAAAACAAAGAAGCCTCTAGCAGTCACAAACCTGTAGACGAATAGACTCACAGGACTGTTTTAGAGAGAGAGCACGTTTT
This sequence comes from Lasiurus borealis, assembly GCA_004026805.1. NCBI lineage: Eukaryota > Metazoa > Chordata > Mammalia > Chiroptera > Vespertilionidae > Lasiurus > Lasiurus borealis. The sequence goes on from PVJN01027278.1 coordinate 10,402, forward strand.
TGCAACTTGGGGGAATTTGTATACTCTTGCAATAAAGTTTCACACAGTTACTTAAAATCGTTTAGTCTGCGAATTTCATTCTTCAAACTCTGTAGGACAAGAATCCTGCAATAAGAGTCCCAGCTTGCCATTCAGAGTATCAGTATTATTCCGCGCGAACTCCTAATCAACAAGATCATCAAGTCAGAAAATTAATGCTTTTCTTGAATCTTAAAAATAGGAAGGTTATTTATGCCATGCACTTTCTTATTAATAAATGTAATATGACTTTAGGGAATGTAAACAAGATTTCAGAGAATGCTCAGCTTTCTAAGGGCAGCCAAAATTTTCAATGTTACGAAAGGTCCTTAGCATTCAAATGCCACCATTGTACTTATCAAACAGGAAGACTTTCTAATGGAAAGTCATTTCACAGCTCTTAACTTTAAATTTCACTCCAAGTTAAAAACAAAACAAAACAAAACAAAAAAACGTGGCTTGAATTATACAAGACATTTACAACAATAAACTCCTTTTCAAAAATTTCAAATCACCTTCCGTCCAAATGACCTCAATTAATGGAGTCTTACTATACAATAATTTAGATATGTAAAGATTTGTAACAAAAGAGATTGAAATCCCCCCCCCAATACGTATATTGAATTTTGATAAAATGCAAACAGGTTTGAATGCATTCAGGATGAACATCCCAGGCCACTGGTAAAAGAAGATGCAAAAATGACTTTGGGATAGCCACCAAACATGGAAGGAGTCATTAAGATATCACAGAGAAGAATTGATGTGGTTTTTCAAAAATAAAAATTATTTTCGCTTGGATAAACTAAAACAGAGAACATTTGATCAGTAATAATTAGCTAGGATAACATAGAGATTATCATGGAAGAATAGGAACTAAATCCACTTCTTCAGAAGGCTAATCATTAAAGTATGTAGCACTACTAATTACTTTTCTAAACTAAGATAATACTTGTGTGCTTGAGTCTATAATGCTTGTATTTTTAATCTAATTTTATAAATACAATTTCCTATTATATTTATAGCATCAATATGTAGAATAACATTGAAATTTCAATAGTCATTTCTATATCAATGAAGCATCAATTTAAAAACCTCACAATATGGAATTCATATAACTTAACAAAAGAAGATAAACAATCCAATTAAAAAATGGGCAAAGGACATAAATAGACACTTCTCCAAAATGGACATACAGAAGGCCAAATGTCATATGAAAAAATTCTCAAAGTCACTAATCATTCGAGAGATGCAAATCAAAATGATAGTGAGGTACCACCTCACACCTGTCAGAATGGCTATTATCAACAAATCAACAAACAACAAGTGCTGGCGAGGACGTGGAGAAAAGGAAATCCTCGTACCCCGCTAGTGGGAATGCAAACTGGTACAGCCACTGTGGAAAACACTTTGGAGTTTCCTCAAAAATATTAAAACTACCATTTGACTCAGTGATCCCATTTCTACGAATATATCCCAAGAACTCATAAACACCTATCAGAAAGAATATATGCACTCCTATGTTAATAGCAGTGCAATTTTCAATAGCTAATATTTGGAAACAGCCTAAGGGCCCATCAGTAGATGAGTGGATTAAAAAGCTGTGGTACATCTACACAATGGAATACTACACTACTGTAAAAAAGAAAGACCTCGCCAAAACCGGTTTGGCTCAGTGGATAGAGCATTGGCCTGTGGACTGAAAGGTCCCAGGTTTGATTCCAGGCAAGGGCATGTACCTTGATTGCAGGTACATCCCCAGTAGGGGGTGTGCAGGAGGCAGCTGATCAATGTTTCTCTCTCATCAATGTTTTTAACCCTCTATCCCTCTCCCTTCCTTTCTGTAAAAATCAATAAAAAATATATTAAAAAAAAGACTTCTTACCATTTGCTACAGTTATACTAAGCAAAATAAGCCAGTCAGAGAAAGATAAGTATCACATGATCTCCCTCATATGTGGAATCTAATGAACAATATAAACTGATGAACAAAAATAGATCCAGAGATACAGAACATTGAACAGATTATCAAATCTCAGAGGAAAGGCAGGGGAGGGGGGAACAGGGAGGAAGAGATCAAAAAATGAGCTCAGGTGTGTATATGCATAACCCACAGTCACAGACAATAGGATTTTGAAGGCTTGGGGGGTTTAAGGGGGAAAGAAGTTATTGGGAGGGAAAAAGGGACATATGTAATACTTTCAAAAATAATGATTTATTTTAAAAAAGAAAATACCTTTTAGAAAAGAGGAGAGTGTTAAAGATTAAAGCAATTCTCATATGTTATTATTTCACTCCCAAATAGCTTAATATGTATCTCTAGCAGATTAAGATATGGTTTGCCAACATAATCAGACTTCTAGTTGTAAGAAAAATAAGTTCTGTGGATGTAATATACAGGATTGGTGACAACAGTTAACAATAATATATTGTAAATTTGAAAGTTATTAAGAGAGTAGAGCTTAAACGTTCTCATCACAAGAAAAAAGTTGTAACTATGTGAATTGATGGATGTTAATTAAATGTATTGGGATAATTATTACACTATATATACATATATTGAGTCATTATGTTGTATACCTTAATCTAATACAGTGTTGTATGTCAATGAAATCTCAATAAGACTGGGAAAAATAACCATAATACTATATCTAATGAAATGAACAGTAATTTTCTAATATTAGTCCAAAAATAAATAGTCTCACAATATAAAATTTGTAATCTCTTTTACACTATCACATTCATGCTTCACAACATTTTTGGTATAAAAACTTTACCTATAGTAAAAAAAATTACCTACAATAATTTTAGTGGGGTTTGTTTTGTGACTTTTATTAATTTAAAAGAAAATATCACTGAACACAAAAGATGCATACTTTTAAATTTCACTACATTTTGTAACTTTTGTCTTTTCAGTGTTGATTTTGCACAATTTTTTTTTTGTCTCACCCTTGTCAACTGAATTTCTGTCTTAGGACTTTTAGTGCAAAAGTAAAATTAGTGATTAAAATTTTGCCTCATTCATTTTTGTAGGATGTGGAATGTTTGTTTTGCTCAGAAATATGCCAGGTACAGGAGATATTTTGTCTATTCTTTTTTAAAATAAATCTTTATTATTTAAAGTACTACATATGTCTATTTCCCCCCCATTTATCTCTCCTCCTCCCCTCTAACCCCCACCACCCACTGTCTGTGTCCTTGGGTTATGACCTCCAAAGGACAGTTTTATGATTCTAAAACATGCTGAAGGCATTAATTATTTTATAAAAATGAATTAGGTCTTTCTCAGTCCTACCTAGTCTGTTTTCTCCAATACTTCTCTAGATAAGTGAAATCAGAGTTATTATTATAATACCAAGCTCAACCCAGAGAATTTCCCTACATAGACAATCAGTCCTGGACATTCAGTAATTCACTGGTTTTCAGACTTATTTCTTTTCTTTGTATCTACTCTATAATGTTAAAGCTTAATGAACATGGATTTCTGAAAATAGATTCTGATAATAATATAGTAACCTTCATAGTCATGAATGATAATAACAATATAATACTAATGGCATATTCTACTTTTAAAAGCTAATAACACAATGGCATAGAAAGAAATTTAATTATAAAGAAAAATGAAAAGTATCATAATGGAACCATGGACACAGTGCTATGGGAATACAGAAGAGGTCTTATAGGGTGTCGCACATATAAGTATAGACATGGATTCTCATATTTGTCCTAAAATCATTCATCCTTTCTATCAATAAGGTGCATCGTGAGAAGAGATTCTTAAACCCGCACAGGAATCACTTACTGACCACATGCTGAAGAGCACTGAAGATTTCTTATCAGGGGAAGACTATCCAGCAGATATTTGGTAGTCCCTCATCAATAATGCCACGAGGGGAGTGCGGGGGGGGGGGTGGTGGTGGTGCCTAGTATGGCTCAGTGGTTGAGCATTGGCCTATGAACCAGGAGGTCACTGGTTTGATTCCCGGTCAGGGCACATAAGCAGTTTGCAGTATCTATCCCCAGTAGGGGATATGCAGGAGGCAGCCAATCTAATGTGCTCTTTCTTCATTGAAGTTTCTATCTCACTCTCCTTCCTTTCTCTCTGAAATAAAAAAAAAAATAATGCTAGGGGGCATTAATGCCTCCAGTCATCCATGTTTAGATGTAACTCAAGACAGCACATGTTAAGAAACACTGTTTCCCTGATGGCCATCGGATTTGTTGTCCATATATTATGTGTGAATTTTTACAGTTAGAATCAGTGACCTTTTGCCATTTTTCAAAGCTATCAATAAAGCTTGAGTTTATGAACAAGTGTCTTTTCATTAACAACAAAAGCGCAAAAAACCTGTGTCAATTGAAGCATTCCGGTTCAACTTTAACAAAGGCAATTTTCTCAATGTTGCCTCGGGGGATGAACCACAGTAGTTAAAGGACCATTTTGCTCCCTGTAAAGACAACAAATAAGCAGTGCCATGGCAACTAAATGTACAGTTCTTTGTGTACACCGCTATGTAGTTCACACATCCCTCCGTACTGTTATAAGTGTTCTCTCATATCCTTGACAGCATTTGTTAGAATATCACTGAAGTGTTTCAGAAGCATTGGTTGTGGGTTACAAACAGAGAAATGCCAGCCCAAGAGGGCACTTCATTCTGCTCCCCTAAGAGCAGCTCACTGAAGGTAGTGTCTTTTCCTATTAGCTCTGGGCTCACAGGCCTGTGTGGGCCTACTTGGCTGAGAATGTCCTGGAATAATGTGTTGGGACACTACCATAATCTAACAGCTCAACGTAGGACTTCACTAATGCAATCACTAATTCTTGCACTAATCCACAATAAGACTATGATTGTGAATTGATTTTTCCCCAATTACAAAGAGAGAGTTTGCTGAGTAGTTTGTCAGTGCAAATAACATTGCATACCACAAGCCAATCTAGAATAATATTAAGGAAATGGGATTTAAATTATTTGAGCAATAAATCTGCAACATAAATAGAAATGTTCTTCCTACATGAAAGCTAAATATGGTAATCAGAAAACAGAAACAATGCTTTTAGGACCTAATTAATAAATGACTTCGTGAAAGAAGTTCTTATGATTAGTGACACTGGGATTCTTTGAATTAGCTACAGTGCCTTCATATAAATTGCTTCCTCTATCCTGCAAATTGCCTCTTCCCTCTCCTTCATGGCATTTTCCACATTTTTAATCAATTACTAATTTCTGTAATTGTTTGGTTAATATATCTTTCCCCCAATAAAACACACACTCGGTATTGTATTTGTTCATCGTTACCTACCTAACACCGTTGCTTGGTTCACAGAAGTACTCAAATCTTATTTTTTTGAAAACATACACATATACACACACACAATTTTGTGGTCTCTTTCTCTGGGGCATATCTCTTAGATAATTAATTATGTTTAATAACAACTTAGCATCATAAAAGAATATTTTGTAGACATACTTAAGTTCTTTATTTTATAAAATATAAAATAAACCTCACAATTAGTTCTTTTGGATTTAAGTTATGAAAACAAATTTGAACTAGCTTTAGCAAATGAGTTTATTCAAATGCACAGACCCCAAGGACAGGGATGCAGCTGAGTGGTGGGGTGAAGTAGAACCTGATCCAAAATCTGTAGAGAAGCCAGAAGCTGCTCTTCAAATGTTAACTCTGCCTCCCTCCGTATACTTGTTTCATTCTTTGTTTTCTCTCTGAAGAAATGGCTTTTTCTACCTCTAAAAACCATGTCAGAAAATAGTTCCTGCTGCCCAGCTGGTGTGGCTTAGTGGTTGAGCATCGGCCTATGAACCACGAGGTTAACAGTTCAATTTCCAATCAGGACACATAATTGGGTCATGGGCTCCATCCCCCAGTGTAGGGTGTGCATGAGGCAGTAGGTCAATGATTCCCTCTCATCATTGATGTTCTTTCTCTCCTTCTCCCTTCCTCTCTGAAGTCAACCAGGTATATTTTAAAAATGTAGTTCCTGTCAACATCTTGTGAATTTTGCATCATTTCCTCTTAATACCTTGGAGTTTCACTGGGTGATCATTTCTCAGTTCCAACTCCCAAATCCTGAGAATCAAGTCAGACCAGTTCAGCCTGGATGAAACCCCTGGCTTCATTGCCACAGATGAGATGGAGGGGATCGCCTTGTAAAAAATGTGGTCGCTCTTACTGTAACCATTCCAAAGGATGCGGCAGAAGGAAAAGCTAGCTCTCAGAAAAATGATGCATGAAGTATAAGCCTGGTAACTTCTTCCCGCATTGGCACCCTTTCAATGACCTCTAATTAGGGGCTAAAAAATAGCAGGCATTGAAAACTTGGTGGAGGGGAAATAGTTGTGTGTCCATATGAGTAATTTCTGCCATTCAGTGAGAAACACAATACAATGAAGGCAATGAAACAGAAATTTAACACTTGGGCAGCAGCTGTCTGATGCAATCTATTCTCCTCTATGCTTTGAAACTATTTTCCCTTATCCAATATAATAAAGAGATAATATGCTAATGACCTTCCGGATGATCTTCCAGATGAAACCTGGACTTCGAGGACCAGTCGAGGCTATGAGAGACTTTGAGGGCCTAGCCCTGGCACAAATTCCATGCATAGGGCCTCTAGTGTATAATAATATAATGCGATGGTATGTAAGAGGATTTTAGAATTATTCTCCTTATGAATATGTTGAATCTATGATAAATTTAAGACTGGAGTAGGGCTAGTGATTTTCTAGCATTTGGCCAGAATATTGACTAATCTCTTTAGAATATGGCAATAAAAGCAGGCTACCATCTTAAAAGGGGTTATAATGGGGACATTTCACAAATTAGGAGTGGTATGGCCCGAAAAGGTTGCTGCTCTGTCCTTTCAAGTCAGATCCAAGGATAATCACAGAGATAATTATCTTAGCTTCCCAATGATAAGCAAGGTATCCTGTAATCATTCTATCACTGATTGACTTTCACTGGTATTGATTTTAAAAACATTTCTTTTTTCGTACAGAAACTAGAAGTGACTTTCAAAGATAATAAGATCTCTTGGAAATACGACATTACCCCAATGACTTCAATAAAAGGAGAATTTAAAAAGTCTCTATAAACAAAGACATAGTACTTAGTGACAAATTAAATGACACTCAAATATGGAATTATATAGTTTGAAGATATTTTAGAGAAATGATTAGTAACCCTTTATTTTTATAGACATGAAATATAAAGTTCAATAATGAGACAACTGTCCAAGATTCAAGTACTTTTTAAGGTATCTAATCTAAAAATGTTAATGCCTACATATCTTTAATATCAGCTAGTCTAGTGGTAAGAGCAGATAAGTTTAGCTTAATGAATTTATAATCAAATGAAAAAAATCACATTTTAATTCAGGTAATGAAAATAAAATTTGTTAGGTTATTTTCAGATTCATTTATTTATTTTTTAAGAATTTGTGGTCTTACAAATTATATTAAAAATAACATGTCTATTAAATTTTCTATTTTTTTAAAGAGTAATAGGTGTTTCTTTATTTTTTATTGTGTTACATGTATACATATCTCCCCATTGCCACCCTCCTCCCAGGCATACCCCAACCCCCCAGTGTCTATGTTCATTGGTTATGCTTATATGCATGCATACAAGTCCTTTGGTTGATCTCTTATCTACCCCACCTCTCCTTAACCTTCCTGCTGTAATTTGACAGTCTGTTTGATACTTTACTGCCTCTGTATCTATCCTTTTGTTCATCAGTTTACAATGTTCTTTATTATCCACAAATGAGTGAGATCATGTCGTGTTTCTCCTTCATTGACTGGATTATTTCACTTAGCATAAGGCTCTCCAGTTCCATCCAGGTTGCTGCAAATGGTCAGAATTCCTTCTTTTTAATGGCAGCATAGCATTCCATTGTGTAGATGTACCACGGTTTTCTGATCCACTCACTAGTCTGTTTCCAAATTGTAGCTATTGTAAATTGTGCATCAGTGGATTTTTAGAGCAGGCACAGGCAATCCGTGCCTGTGTTTATAAATAAAATTTTACTGGAACACACCCATGCCTATTTTTTCATGCACTGTCTATGGCTGTTTTTGTGCTAGAAAGGCAGTGTTAAGCAGTTGTGACTGAAACTGGATATACTATGAGACTAAAATATGTACTATCTGATCGCTTGAGAAAAGTTTGCAGATCCCTGTCTTAGGACTTGTTTTCAAATGGCCATCTTTGTACCATTCATGGTTATTTCATGAGTATAAATTAATGTATCTTAATTATTTTAAAACTTCTTCATTATAAAATACTACAGGCCCAATGCACTAAATTCATGCAAGGCTTGGCCCCGCCCTCCACCTCGGCTGCTTTGGCCTTGGTCCTCTCAGCCCTGGCTTCATCTGGAAGGTTGTCTGGAATGACGTCTGGTCTATTATGCTTTTATTATTACAGATTATATTGCATAAGACATGAACATAAGTATCTAGTAATAAAAAGAGGCAAGCTATTTTAGTCATATAAAAGACTCCAATCATCTATAGGTTTTTAAATATTGATTTAGTTATATTTCTCATAGAGAGAAAAAAAATCTTACAGCACGTGAAATGGAAGTAATGGATGTTACTATAAAACATGGATGTTGTAGAAATTACCTATGCCATGATGATCTTCAAACTGCCATTGCACATTTGAAATAATAACAAAAATATTTTAGAAATTTTAGAAATCACCTTCCCTAAAATATGCTTTAGTTTATGTCATAGCTCCTTGGTCTAAAGCAGTGGTTCTCAACCTTCCTAAGGCCGTGACCCTTGTATACAGTTCCTCATGTGGTGGTGACCCCCAACCATGAAATTTTGCTACTGTTATGCATCGTGGTATAAATATCTGCATTTTCCGATGGTCTTAGGCGACCCCTGTGAAAGGGTCGTTCAACCTCCAAAGGGGTCGCAACCCACAGGTTGAGAACCGCTGGTCTAAAGGAACATAAAGCAAAGGTAATAAACCTATGTGCCACACATATACCTAGTTGAGAAAAAATAGAAAGAAATGCTTTATTAGTCAGAGGATGTAAGTTTGAAAATTAATGATTCATACTCCAATTCATGAATATTCTTATAGGTCTCCTAGTATGAGGCACACTCCAGCTGGTCATTGGAGTTACAAAAAGGATTAGACATTGACTCTGACTTTGTAGCGCTGACAATTGTTTTGTACTCTGCATATTTCCTAAACACTTCTAAAGCATTAATACAGTTCTTTTAGCTCAAAGAGGCTGCAGCTCAGATGCACTGCAGTGGAATTCCTCTGTAATGAATTCACGTTTGTAGGATGTGTAGGATGCCAATATTTTTTTAGTAAACCTGGTGCTGCTTTTACCACAAGATTATTTCTTGGCACCAAAACACATAAAATCTTAGCTTCTTGAATAATTAAAAACATTGATAGCCCTTCATTTTAGAGCTTGAGAATAAGGTGGGAATCTGTTTTCTTTTCTCTGAGACTTTACTATCAAGAAACAGCAGAGCAGAAGGCTTGATGACTTTCCAAAACTTGAAATGGCATTTCAAGGTCAAGTAAGACTGTTTTCACCAAACAATCCAATCCTATGGGTATAACCTCACAAAGAACCAAGACAATGTCTGTAAAAGCATGGGCTGTTCGATATGGATGGGGTCTTACAAGTCATTTTACAGCTTATGAGGAATAAGTCAAGTGAGGTGATATCAGAGCCAAATCCACGGTATTTGGGGAAAGATGAAGGGCAATATACTCCTTGGCCCATGCCTCAGATTCAATTACTTAAGTTTATATTTAACATCATTTACAAATGAATTGATGTGCTCACTCAAAGAGCTATTGATATAATAGAAAAATATATGCATATTTTTATACTTATGTTCAATTGAAAGTCCATACTAGCCATGTGGTGCAATTAATTGGTATTTTCAAAGGTAAATTTCAACATTTTCTTGTGAATATTACACTATCTATAATTTCATGGTAAAGGAGTTATTTAATAAGTTACACAGGAACGTATTAAATATAAATGTGTGGTCTTGATTTGGCATGTCATTACTATTTTAAATGTATTTTTATTGATTTAAGAGAGGGAGAGGGAGAGAGAGGTAGAAACATCAATGATGAGAGAGAATCATTGATGAGCTGCCTCCTACATGTCCCACACTGGGGATGAAGCCAGTAACTGGGCATGTGCCCTGACCAGGAATTGAACTGTGATCTCCTGGTTCTTAAGTCAATACTCAACCACTGAGCCATGCCAGCTGGACTCATTTTTTTAATACTAACAATTTAGAAGTAGTCTTGGCTTACCTAAGTGTTGAGAAGCTATAGGAAATTGACATGCTAAGGTGAGATGGCCATCAAGGAATGTTGCTGAAACTGAAGCCCCGGATTCAGATCTAATCTAGCATATAGTTTGCACATGCATACAGATTGGTTAGGGCTCCAATGAAACCATATTCTGATTAAACTTATATATTCTTAATTTATATCATAGCTCCTAAGGCTAAAAGACTATATCTATACCTAAACATCCTTCCACTACAATATACTGCACATAGCAGGTGTACACTGAGTGACCAGATTATTATGATCTCTGAACGCTTAATAATCTGGGCACTCAGTGTGTGTGTGTGTGTGTGTGTGTGTGTGTGTATTGGATGATTGGAGGCCTGGTGCATGAATTCGTGCATGGGTGGGATCCAGCCAGCCTGGCCAGGGGGAGGGGACATGAGCAGTTGGCCGGACTGCCTGCTGGTTGAACTGGTTGAGGGAACAATCTGCATATTAGCTTTTTATTATACAGATAATACACTCAGTGGCCAGATTATTATGCATTTAGAGATCATAATAATCTGGCCACTCTGTATATGAAATATATGTATTCCTCATTTGCATTGTAATGTACTTTCTCAAAAATTTGAATTGAGAGAAAATTAAGAATATATTACTTAAATTCAGAGGAAACAATAAACTGTCAGAGGCACATTATCTAAATCACAGTGATATAATCCACAGCTTCAGTTTTGACAAATCCTATACGAAAGGGTAATATGCAAATCGACCAAATGGTGGAATGACTGACTGCTATGACACACACTGACCACCAGGAGCTGGGTCGATGGCTGGTGAGAGCAGAGGCAGTGGTGGGAGCCTCTCCTGCCTCTGCAGCAGCGCTAAGGATGCCTGAATGTGGCTCAGACCCACTCCCCACAGTAAGTCACCCCCTGAGGGCTTCTGGACCGCTAAAGGCACAGGCCTGGCTAAGGGGACACATATACACACACCGTGTGCATGAATGTTGTACACTGGGTCTCTAGTTAGAAATAAAAGAACACAATTAGATGTGTGCTATGTACTACTCTAAGTGGAGAGCTGTTATTATGAATTTAAATCAAGTCAACTTAAGCCTCACACCCACTTGAAATGCTGTTCTTGTATGGGAACCAACCAGAAAAGCTACACTTTGACTGTAAGCAGAAACAGCGAGTGTGAGACCTTTCTTTTGTTCATTTGATAATTTCTTCCATTTTCACTGTCCTATTGATAATATAGACCTGGCCACATTCTCAAAGATAGAAAATGAGGAAAATACTTTTAGCATACATACATCAAGTATATATCCCATTTGGAAATGGCAAATTTTATAGAGGAGGAAACTCAAATGATCAAAATCATGAAAAGCTTCAAACTCACTACTACTCAATAAAATATAAATAAAAGCAATACAAGATTTCATTCACATTTTTTTATCACGTTTAGATGTGGCAGTGATATAGAGAAACAGAAGCTCTTATATAGTGATGTTGCATATATAAATCAGAACAACTACTTTGGAGAACAATTTGGAAATATATAAGAAAGTAAATAATGTGCAAGTGTTTATTGTTTCATGCTCCCACTGTTAGTTATAAATACTAGTGAAACACTTATTCCTGAGCAGAAAAATGTTTGTATATAAATGTTACAGTATGACTTGTCATTGCCACAAGATATAAGTTAAAAACCACAGTAAGTTGACTAATAAAAAAATGAAGAATATTAATTCAATAGTCTACTACAGAGCAGTTAAAATGGATAAACTTGAGCTATTGGCAGCAAACTTGATAACTATCAAGACATAATGATGAACAACAACAACAAAATCCTTGAAAAGTTGCAGAAGAATAGGTGAACATAACAGTTATGAAAACTTTTAAATATGTAAAATTATACTATATCTTTTTATAGATACATATAAAGGCAGGTAAAACTGTTAACCATGTATAAAAAGAAAAATCAAAATTAAAATAGCAGTTGCTTCTGTGGTGAAAGTAGGAAAAGAGAAAAGAAAGGGTACATAAACATAAATTTATCTAATGTCATATTTTCTTTCTATTTAAAGCAAATGAAGTAAAACGTTAAGGTCTTATAAAGCTGAGTGAAAGATGGAGCCATAAATGTTCATAGAATACCACTGTTTTTCAAAATGTGGTGCAAGAACCAAATTGTGGGTATGAAATCACTTAGAAAACTTGTAACTAATCCCCTGACTGGTTTGGCTTAGTGGATAGAGAATTGGTCTGTGGACTGCAGAGTCTCAGGTTCAATACCTGGTCAGGGCACATGCCTAGTTGTGGGTTCAAATCTCAATAGGGGGTATGCAGAAGACAGCCAATCAATAACACGCTCATCATTGATGTTTCTATCTTTCCCTCTCCCTTCCTCTCTGAAATCAATAAAAATACCATATTTTCCGGCATATAAGATTACTTTTAATCCAGAAAAATCTTCTCAAAAGTCAGGGGTCGTCTTATATGCCAAGTATCATCTTACAGAGCGGGTATATCCCAAACTGTATTTTAACTGGAAAAGTTGGGGGTCATCTTATACGCCCAGTTGTCTTATACATTGGAAAATATGGTATATTAAAAAAAAAACAACTTGTAACTAATATTTTTAAAAGAACATAGTAGAACAGAATAGTTTGCTTCAGCTATCTGCATATTTATATATGTCCATGAACATGATAAATTTTTTTTCTTACTCTGTATTATGAGTAAACATGTTTTGAAGGCACAATATTCTATTAGTATGTACCATTTTATCTGTTTGAAGTATTTCACATTTTTAAAATTAAGAAGGAGCTCATTAATGGAAAATATTGGGAAACATTACATTAGATTTTTTTGACAACTATAACTTTAAAATAACAGAATTAAGTCTGTGTAATCACTTACATTGTGAATTACATATTTTAAATATAGATTATCTCAAAATGATAGATGAGGCAGTGAATATGGAATTTAAATTCAGAATTTCTGAGTTACAATTTAATACTTATTTTCTTAAGCCAAATTACTTTTTATATCAGTGCATTTTTTCTCCATTCAAACATATTTATTTTGCTGCATTTGAGTTAAGGCTTAATATGCACCCTCTCTAAAAGTTAATCATCATTTAGATTTATTGGAGATGTAACTTTGAATATGCAATGAGAAATCCTGACATAATGACTATCTAAAAGTAGAGTAACAGAATAAATGGAAAAGCAGACCACTGATTTTTGACCTTTATTTTTTTCTATTCTTTTCTACAAGGATAGTATTTTAAAGTTTCCACAATAGCCAATATGCTTGGCCTCTGATACACACAAATTAGTTAGCTCATGTATTTATCATTTGTATCAGAACTTGATAAAAAAAAATATAGTTCCAAAATGTAGTTTTTATCCTGTTGAAACACTTCAGAAAATATGCTTATGATTTCAAACTGTGTTTATGTTTCTTTAACTTAGGACGTATCAATCAAAAACAGTTCCTACACATTTCCATTTTAAATTTTGTTAGTTTCATTGATACCAGGTGTACATTATTAAAACTGGAAGGTATTGAATTAAATTAAGAAAGCTACAGGCTATAGTGGCATTAATCAGCATATCCTTGACATCTGAAGTTACCAATCCATATATTTCAATAAGCCCTATAATGTACAGAAACACAATTTCAAAATGATTTTGTAGTAACAGAATGTATTCCTCTTTGAATTTATGCCTTTGACACTCAAAAAAGTTGCAGACGGGCCATAATTCATGGTGTTTATATATATCTCCCAGGTTTGTTTATTTGTTTGCTTTATTTATGTCTGCTGGTTTCAAAAAGGATTTTGAGGTAGATTGTAATAAAGGCCCAAGCAATAGGCTGTTAAAATGAAGATAAGTTACCAAAAGCATCATAGCAAGGAGTATAAGAAATGATTATTGCTCTAGCTTGTTTGGCTCAGTGGATAGAGCATCCGCCTTCAGACTAAAGGATCCCAAGTTTGATTCCAGTCAAGGGCACATGCCTGGGCTGTGGGCTTGATCCCCAGTAGGGGGCATGCAGGAGGCAGTCAATCAATGATTAATTTTTCATCATTGATGTTTCTATCTCACTCTCACTCTCCCTTCCTCTCAGAAATAAAAAAAGAAAAAAAGAAATAGTTATTGGGGGTAGGTTGAAGAACACATAATTATACCAGAAATACTAGCTAAGAATTGTTGCTTTAATTATATACTAAATTTATCATATACTTTCTGGAAGTGAAGACAAATTTTTAAAGATTATATAAAAATAAAAAAGGAGAAAAAAAAGAAAGAAAAAAGGAAGAAGTAAGAGGAAAAAAATCAGGATGAGTTCTATAGCTCTAGTAGTATGTTAACTCATAAGGATTGACAAATCCAAGTTCTAAATCTAAGGGGCAAACATATTTTTTTTAATCCATGACTTTTTCCAGAAGAAATGCTCAACAACATAATGAATCACATTTTGAATGTAGAATAGGGTTTTAGAAAACTCATTGAAACATTCTTCTACTAATCATTTTGTATGTCAGTGATTAAAAGCTAAAGGTGATTCTGTTTACCAAAGCTCAACAGGCAGGATATCACAGATCTATAATGATTTCATTAGCAATAATTTATGTTTGGAAACGAATGTACTTGAGAAAAAAAAAGTTTCAAACAACCCTGGTAGGTAAAAGGGGCTGGATTATATGAGAAGATGGCTACTTCAGATTAGAATAATGTCTTTTTACAAAAAAAAAAACAAACTTTATTGTTGAAATTATGTCCATATTAAACTGAATAATGTCCCTCTCAAAATATCCAAGTATTAATCCCTGGAACCTGTTCCTAAATTTAATGACAGAACTCCTTTTAAGAGGGAGGTAAAGCCCTGGCAGGGTGTCTTGGTTGGTTGGATTGTCATCCTATACAACAAAGGGTTTTGGATTTGATTCCCATTCAGGGCACCTACGTAGGTTTTGGGTTCCATCCCTGGTTGGGAGGCGTATGGGAAGCAACCAATCTATGTTTCTCTCTCACATCAGTGTCTTGATCTTCCTTTTGCTTTAAATCCATAAAAAACATTGTTGGTTGAGGATTTAAAAAAAGAGAGAAAGGCAGAGAGAAATTTGACTGCAAAGACAGAAGTCAATGGCTATACTAAAGCAAGATGCTGTGTTACTTGTTTTTAAGATGGAAGAAGGAGCTAAAGAATACAAGAAATGCAGCTCTGAGAGTTAAAATGGTAAGGAAAGTGATTCTTCCTTAGAAGTTCCAGAAGGATAGCCACGCTAACACCTTGATTTTTGTCCAGTGAAACGTTCTGGATTTCTGACCTCCAGAACTGAAAGAGAATAAATGTATCACCAAGTCTGTGGTAATATGTTAGAGAAACCACAAGAAACTAATCAACCTAGGTTAACATAACCATATGTTATCTTTACGAAATGATACTGTGAGCTTTAGCTTAAAAAATGAGATAAATTGATGGTGCCAGCAGAATGAATCTAGAAAGTCTGATGTATCAGGTCTCTCATCAAAGTTTAATTGGTGACTGGCTTTGAAAGCAAGAATTCAAGATGTCCATATGGGTTTTAGTAGCTGGTTAATTCATGATAACCAATGGCTCTGGACCTAAATGAACTGCCCCATTGACCTTGCTTCCTCTGTGTTGCCAGAGGTTTACATCTAGCCCTGCACATTTATCATATTGCACTAAAGTTAATCATTTCTCTGTCTCCTCCACGTGCATCTTGGTTATCTTATTTTTATATTTGTAGCACACACACAGGGCCTAATATTTAAAACTAGAGGCCTGGTACACAAAATTTGTGCACTCGGGGGAGGGTGTCCCTCGGCCCCACCTGAGCCCTCTTGCAGTCTAGGAGCCCTTGGGGGATGTTTGCAGGGATCTGGCCTAAGCCGGCAGTCAGACATCCTTAGCGCTGCTGCGGAGGTGGGAGAGGCTCCTGCTATCACTACTTCGCTCACCAGCCATAATCCTGGCTTCTGGCTGAGTGGCGTTTCCCCTGTGGGAGTGCACTGACCACCAGGCGGACAGGTCCTGCATTGAGCGTCTGCCCCCTGGTGGTGAGTGTGCATCATAGCAACCAGTCATTAGGACATTAAGTCCAGTTGTATATTATCCTTTTATTATATAGGATAAGCTGAATAAATGTTTGTTCTGTGAAAGAATGAAAGGAAAAACTGAATAAGTCTTTTTAAGAAACCATTATCCAGAACCTTTAAATCCTAGGAATCTCTAGGCTGAATACAGGGATCAGGTTGTTACTGATCAATCTTGGCATCACTAAAAGAGTGATAATCAGATACATACTAATGAGATGAGCTATTGCTATGTGCTCCTACATGCCCTAAGGAACTTCTCCTACTTCTTTGGGATTGCTTAGAGTAGGAGCTCTCTGAGGATAGGGAATTGCTCCTACTCATTGCTATATTAAGAGAACACATAATTAGGAACAAGTCTCAGTAACTTACTAGAGACATTCCGTTTAAATACACATTACAGAAGGGAAATGAATGGAGGAGTAACAGAGTGTGAGAACAGTGTTCTGGTTCCATTTTAGTGAAATCTGCTACCATATAATGTAGGGATGGAACTAAGCATTGGTTAGGAGATAACTTAGGTAAATACGACCAAAAGTAGAAAGTGTCTATTCCCATTAAAGACAGTTATCCCTGCCGAGACCGGTTTGGCTCAGTGGATAGAGCGTCGGCTTGCTGACTCAAAGGTCCCAGGTTCAATTCCAGTCAGGGGCATGTACCTTGCTTGCGGGCACGTCTCCACTGTGGGGTGTGCAGGAGGCGGCTGATCGATGTCTCTCTCTCATCGATGTTTCTGACTTTCTATCTCTCTCCCTTCCTCTCTGTAAAAAATCAATAAAATATATTTTAAAAAAAGAAAGACAGTTATCCCTTTTCCTGTCCCCCTTTCTGGGTTTAATATACATTTTTTTTAAAAAAATAAAGAGGTCCTACATCTAACATCTATAGATAGGCTTCAGAGACACATGGATGCTCCAATATTGTGTATATTTGTGCAAATGTATGTTTGGGGGAGATAATGCTTTGGCTAATATTAGTATCTCAAAGGAGTACCTTTCCTAAAACCTATTACCCAACCACAGCTCTATTGCAAGATTGAATAGGGTCAGGGTGATAGTAAAATAATGACATCTTGCATTTGTTTCAACATGAGGGAGAGTGAGCCTTTGGCTGGAAAGCACTGGATCGTTTTCTGTGTTTCACCCAATAGGTTTGGTTCTCAAGAATTTCCCTAGAGATCCAGATGGCCTCGTCAGACTGTAAAATAGTCTTAAAAAACAAAACCAATTTAACAGTTATAAAAATGTTTGAATGGCAATCTTTTTTCTTTCTTTCTTTCTTTTTTTTTTTTTTTTGTCTACTGGAAATGTAGTCTTTTTGGAATTCTGGTCATGATGAAAATGTTAAAAGTAGGTCCTGAACATCTTTTAAGTTAATCCTCTG
>PVJN01027279.1:0-28317 GCA_004026805.1 Lasiurus borealis
ACTTGTTGATAGATATGTATTTGTTGTTCATAATTTTTTGGCTTTTACCTTTTTCTTCTTCCTCTTCTAAAAGAGTACCTTTCAGCATTTCATATAATACTGGTTTGGAGTTGATGAACTCCTTTAGCTTTTTCTTCTCTGTGAAGCTCTTTATCTGCCCTTCAATTCTGAATGATAGCTTTGCTGGATAGATTATTCTCGGTTGTAGGTTCTTGCTATTCATCATGTTGAATATTTCTTGCCACTCCCGTCTGGCCTGCATCATTTCTGTTGAGAAATCAGCTGACAGTCGTATGGGTGCTCCCTTGTAGGTAATGAACTGTTTTTCTCTTGCTGCTTTTAATATTCTTTGTCTTTTACTCTTGGTATTTTAATTGTGATGTGTCTTGGTGTGGTCCTCTTTGGATTCCTTTTTTTTTTTTTAATATATTTTATTGATTTTGTACAGAGAGGAAGGGAGAGGGATAGAGAGCTAGAAACATTGATGAGAGAGAGACATCGATCAGCCGCCTCCTGCACATCCCCTACTGGGGATGTGCCTGCAACCCAAGTACATGCCCTTGACTGGAATAGAACCTGGGACCTTTCAGTCCGCAGGCCGACGCTCTATCCACTGAGCCAAGCCAGTTTCGGCTGGATTCCTTTTATTTGGGGTTCTGTGTGCTTCCTGGACTTTAAGTCTATTTCTTTTACCAGATGTGGGAAGTTTTCAGTCATTATTTCTTTAAGTAGGTTTTCAGTATCTTGCTCTCTCTCTTCTGGCACCCCCACAATTCTGATGTTGGTATGCTTGAAGCTGTCCCAGAGGCTCCTTACATTATCTTCACATTTTTGGATTCTTTTTTCTTCTTGCTTTTCCAGTTGAATGTTTTCTGCTTCTCCATATTTCAAATTTTTGACTTGATACTTGCCATCCTCTAGTCTGCTGTTAGGACTCTGTAAAATATTTTTATTTCAGTCAGTGTCTCTAGTATGTCCTTTTTCATCTCCTCTTGGGTCTCACTAAATTTATCCAACTTTTCTAGCATATTCTTTAAAAACTTGTAAGCGTGGTTTTGAACTCTATATCCAGTCGTTTTTTTTCCTCCATTTCTTTTGTGATCCCTTCCCTTGTCTCGGGATTTTCACTATGCCGGGGAAACTTCTGTGTTGAATTCAGCCTTATGATACCAGACTTGAAAAACCGAAGAAGCCTCTGTTGACCTTGGGATGGGTGGAGTCTCAGGGCTTAAGGGACCGCCTTGCCTTCCAGTTGGCCCCGCCCTCCACGGCCCTTGAGTCTCATGTGACTGGGTAATCGTTGGAGCGGTCCTTGTGCCCAAGCCCCTGCAGTGCCTCTAGACCGCTGCCCCTCTGGCTTCCCTGTGCACCAGGACCACACGAGTCTAGGTCCCCAGGGTTTTGCCCAAAACAGGGGCTTAGAAGAGTCAGAAGTGGCACAGTTGGGAGGGTCTGTCTCCCTCCCAGTCGCGAAAGCCAGCGGCACAATCAGCAATCTGTCCTGTGCGCAGTGCCGTGTGCGCCACCAGGCCTTTGATCTTTTGCGACTCCCCTAAATTTCTGTGCACTTCTCCCTTTTCACAGTCCAAACTCACCCGTTAGGAGTTTCGGCTGGATCTGGGGTTTAGTGTTATAGATTAAGGGGTTCAATGCCTTTGAGAGTCTCTGTCTCCCTCCCGTCAGAGAAAACCAGCCAGGCACTCCAGCACCCGCTCTCTGCATGCGTGTCTCCGTACCTCAGCTTTTTGCAGCTCCTCTGGGTCTCTGTGAGCCCATCTCTTTCCCTCTAGTTGTAGAACTTCCACTCCGCCAGCTTTCCTGTGGTTCTGGATGTCCGTTCTGTCTTTTAGTTGTAGTTTTGAAATTGTTGTGCAAGGCAGCAGTGTAGGTGTTTACCTATGCCGCCATCTTGGATTCTCCAAATATTAACTATTCTAAATTGTGCTGCTATGAACATAGGAGTGCATATATCCTTTCTGATTGGTATTTTTGGTTTCTTGGGATAAATTCCTAGAAATGGTATTAGTGGGTCAATTGGAAGCTCCATTTTTAATTTTTTGAGGAAACGCTATACTGTTTTCCACAGTGGCTGCACCAGTCTGCATTCCCATCAGCACTTCATGAGGGTTCCTTTTTCTCTGCATCCTTACCAGCACTTGTTGGTTGATTTGTTGATGATAGCCATTCTGACAAGTGTGAATGATACCTCATTGTGGTTTTGATTTGCATGTCTCATATGATTAGTGATTTTGAGAATGTTTTCATATGGCTCTTTGCCTTCTGTATTTTCCTCTTTTGATTCTCTCTCTCGGATTTCATTTTTACTCATGTGTAAAATACTTAAGAATTTAGGCATGAAATGTCATGGTGTTTGAGATCTGCCCTAGAATTCTTCAGCAAAAATAAAAGCTGGGGTGGGAAAAAATGATGAAAAATTATGGCACAGACCTGATGGGTGACAGTTACACCAGGATTGTCATACTCTTGTGTGTATATTTGGAATTTTTAATTATGAAGTATTAAAAATAAATCTAGTATGAAAAGAAATGGACAAAAGAACTTATAACTCACAAAAGAATACAAGCAAATGGCCAATAAGCATATGACAAGCTGCTCAACATCATGAGTCATCAGGGGCATGTAAATTAAAATTACAATGATAAACCATTTTATATGCACTAGTATAGCTACTACAAAAAAACAAAAAATACAAATGGTGAGGATGTATAGCAGCTAGAACTCTGATGTATATGATATGGTAAGAAGAGTATAAAAAGGTTCAATCACTCTGGATGACAGTTTGGCATTTTCTCATAAAGTAAAAGCAATTCCATTCCTAGGTATTTATCCAAGGGAAATGAAGCATGTCTACAAGAAGATTTATATGAGAATGTTCATAGCAGCCTTCCTCATAAAAGATGAAAATCTGAAACAGCTCAAATATTTGTCATTTGAAGAATGGATAAACAAATTGTTATATTCATAAAATTGAATATCACTCAGCAATTTAAAAAAGAATCGACTCCATGCAATTACATGGAAGGAATTTAAAAAATGTTGAGTGAAAAAAAGCAGGAAAGAATACTTACTGAATTACTCCATTTATATGAAGTCCAAGGGCAGACAAAACCTCTAGGAGGTGAGGGTGAAAACTAACTGGAATTGAGCATAAGAGAACTTCCTGAAGTGATAAAAATACTCTATACTTCAGGAGTGGTTGTATGAGTATGTATAATTGTCAAAACTCACTAAATTGAACAGTAAATTTCTGTATATTTAAATTCTATGTATATTTTACCTCAGTAACAACAAGAAATACTTTTTTTGGAGCTCAGAGGAGTAGGAACTAGAAATTAGGAAGTCAGAGAAAAGATGATGGCTGACAGCTCAGAGCAGAACAGCAGCTTAGCAGGCCTTATAAACCACAAAACAATCCTATGAGGTGGCTAATCTTATCTTCTCAAATTTTTAGATAAGAAAAGTTAAGTTTAGAGGCTTTAAGTAAATTGCTTGAGGTCAGCCATATAGATATTGAGAGACAGAACCAGGAAAGATTGATTCATTCCTTTAATCACGAATAGAGTATTCACTGAGGGCATACTACATACCTAGGATGCTAGATGCTGGGGTACAACAATGAACAATTGCTTGGATGCTGCTAAAGAACTGTATGAAGAGGATAGAAAAATAGCTGGATTGGGCAGGATGGAAGTCACAGATGAGATCAAAAGGCATTATTTCACTGAGTGACAGGAGCCAGTGTAGCATAGACTGAAGTGTGAATGGGAGTTAAGAAGTAGAAGTAATGTATAGGCAGGTTTTTAAAAAATCGGAAGTTAAATAGGGTAAATAAAATATTTTTCAAAAGGGAAGGTACTGGAGCTTGAGAACAATTCACTAAAAAGGAAGAGACTGATTCTATAGAAGGAGTAGAGATGACCAAAAGAGCTAAGAAGGTGAGAGGGATGGTGTCCAGGCATTTCCATTCACTGAGCAGAAGAATCATGCATACAGCATCCGTGGTTCCCCAAGCTGCCTAAAGTAGTGGGAAGGCACAAAAGCTGCACCCAGGTAAGAGTCTCATGGGGCCATGAAGACCGTCCCTGGTTCAAAAGAAATCCCAAAAGCAAGAGGACATGGTTCTCATAGTAAGAACTGGTGCCTTTCCCCATATACACTTTATGCCACCACCTTCCTTGGGCTATGGTCCTATAAATTTAGAAATGATACTCACGTCATCCAATAACTTGTTTCCTGTTGGATCCACCTTAGAAAGTTCTCGAAATGCTTCATCCCCCACAAAGCAAATTTCATGTCCATCCTACACCAAAAAAGACAAAAGAAATTTGGCAAACAGACACCTCAGAAGAAAGCCCTGGGGCAGCCTGTCCCCTTCCCGAGTAATACTTACAGGGTCGGCCAGAATGACCACTTGTACTGTCGCTTTCCCGGGGGTATCCAGACTCACCAGGGGAGTCAGAATCTTCTGCTTCTCCCTTTTCATCAAGTCTTCTAAGTCAGGCAGCTTGAAGAAAACACAAGGAAAAAGTGAGCTGGGAATCCCACACCACTGTTAGACCATTGTCCTCGTTGGCCCTAGAGCCGTGGTCAGCAAACTGTGGCTCTCAAGCCACAAGCAGCTCTTTGGCCCCTTCAGTATGGCTCTTCCACAAAATACCACAGCCTGGGCAAGTCTATTTTGAAGAAATGGCATTAGAAGAAGTTTAAAAAATTTGGCTCTCAAAAGAAATTTCCATCTTGTACTGTTGATATTTGGCTCTGTTGACAAATGAGTTTGCTGATCACTGGCCTAGAGGAATATCAGATCAACCAGAAAGAACCCAGGAGCCACTCGTCTGATTTTTGTTATATCAGCTGCTAGTGACAACTGTTGAAGCCACAATGAGAATGAACCTAAAGAATGGGAGGCCCAAGGTTCTCAGCAGTTGAACTAATTATCACAGAACTTAACTAAAGATCTAGTATCAAACATTACCTCTTTTTGGGGACAAGAAAAGGCAATTCTTCCAAAAGCTGCTCCATGATCAACTGCACCCTTGATGGCCTGTAGCTCCAGCTTACACTGAAAAGAAGTAAGAAAGTAGGTTTGGTTTATTTTCCAGAACAGGCTATGTGGTAGAAAAATAATTCACAGTACTAAAGGAATAAAGTAAAAATGAAGGCTCCCTCCTACTCTCAATCCAGAGGCAACTAGTCAGCAGTTCCCTGTGTATATTTCCAGACACATGGCTTCTTTTTACATAAATGGTAGCATAATTTACACATTAATTCTGTTCCTTGTTTTCTTACAATTAATGTTACCACATCAGCACATAATTACTTCAGTCTTTTTGATAGCTGCATAGTAATCCAGTCTATGGATAAACCATAAATTATTGAACTATTCTGCTAATCCATAGGACATTTATATTATGTCTTATATTTTGCTATTATAAACAATGCTGCAACAGATAACCTTGGACACAGTTCTTTGTGAATAGTCTGATGAGTATGTGAAATAAATTCCCAGTAATATGAAAGAGTAAGGAGAGAATCTAGCAAATTTACAACTGAGAGGTTGCCTGGGAGTCTATTTTCTTTTATTTAAATAAAGGAATAGACCTACTGGGTCAAAGTGCAAGAATTAAATCATGCTCAAATGCTGGGTTATTTTTTTTTTTTAAATAAAAAGATAAAAATACATGATCATTATAGTACTAAATCTTGTCTATCTCTCTTCTGATTCGGCAACTCCACTTCAAAAAAATACATCCCCAAATATCTTGATGGTGAGGTTGTCAGCAATTTTTTTCTTTTCTTTTTCTATTTCTAAATATTAAATCACTATGAAGAAATTAAGGGAATAACCTTCATGTTAACCTCATTTATAAGCCAAACTCAAAGTAACAGATTCTTTCCCTCCAAGATCACTCACCTGGTTATCAGCATAGCCAAGCAAAGCCCTTTGGTTCTTTTCATCTTTTTCATAAATTTTCATTCCCAGTAGATTAGACCAGTAGTTCAAGGACTTCTGAAGATCAGACACTGCTAGAGTTACTTTTAATACAGGATCTGTAGGGTAATAAAACAGCAGGAATGTATAGGTCAGTGTAATGGAGTGGAACAGAAAGACCAAAGGGGACTCAAGTATATATAAGAATTTAGTTTATGATAAAGGGATTTTAAGTCAGCATGAAAGGGCACATTATTCAATGACTGGCTTCAGATTTAGTGGGAAAAAGTTACACCTTTAAACTAAAGGGCAAAATGCATTCCTAATGGGTTAAAGGATTAAGTTTAATGACTGAAACCATAAAAATACTAGAATCAGGTGATTATTTATATGATTTCCAAAGAAACACTTTTTTTAAAAAAATGTACTTCACTGATTTTTTACAGAGAGGAAGGGAGAGAGATAGAGAGTTAGAAACATGGCTGAGAGAGACATCAATCAGCTGCCTCTTGCACGCCCCCTACTGGAAATATGCCCACAACCAAGGTACATGCCCTTGATGGGGGAATTGAACCTGGGACCTTTCAGTCCACAGACCGACACTCTATCCACTAAGCCAAACCAGTTTTGGCAAGAAAAACACAAGATACAAAAGCCATGAAGGAAAAAATTGCTAGGTTAATTACATGAAATGGAAGACTCCTAGATAATAAAAGCAAAATATATATATATATATATATATATATATATATATATATATATATATATAATTAAAATGAAAGAGTAAACAAAGTAGGAGACATTTTTTTCTAAAACATAAGACAAAAAGTCATTAGTTAAGTAATCTTTAAATAATAGGAAAAAGATGAATATCCTAGAAAAATAGGAATAAGGAACAGAACTAGCATGGTCAATGAACATACAACCTCACAAATAATCAAAGAAAGTAGAAATCAAATAAAACACTTTGTTATCTACTTGGCAAATAAATTCACAGTACTGACTGGGATAGTGCAAGAGGGAAATAACAATCATATAATACTGGGAGAGTGTAAACTAGTTTACTTCTGGGGAACAGTGGATAGAGTGTCGGCCTGTGGACTGAAGGGTCCTGGGTTCGATTCCGGTCATGGGCATGTACCTGGGTTTCGGGCACATCCCCAGTGGGGGGTGTGCAAGAGGCAGCTGATCGATGTCTCTCTCTCTCATCCATGTTTCTAACTCTCTATCCCTCTCCCTTCCTCTCTGTAAAAAAATCAATAAAATATTTAAAAAAAAAAGTAATTGTGGCCCCGCTAGTGTAATTCAGTGGTTGAGTGTTGATCTATGAACCAGATCACAGTTTGATTCCCAGTCAGGGCACGTGCCTGAGTTGGGAGTTCAATCCCCAGTGGGAGGCATGCAGAAGGTAGCTGATCAATGATTCTCTCTCATCATTGATGTTTCTATCTCTCTCCCTCTCCCTTCTTCTTTGAAATCAATAAAAATTAAAACCACAAAAGAACTGTGGATGTATGAAGGGCTTTCATCACAAAGACATCCATCACAGTGTTCCTCGTAAGATGAAAATGCCAGGGACAATATAAATATCCAACAATGGATATTATTTATCTTCCTACGATGCAAAAAAATGGAACCCTTACAATAAAATATGAATAAAAATATACATATTTAATTATATATATTTTTTAACTTTATTTTTGTTGTTGACTCTATGATAGATATCTCCATTCCCCACCTCCATGAAGCCCCCACACCCTTTTCCCTCTGGTCATCATTACAGTATTGTCCTGGTCTACGGGTTTTGCATACAGTTATTTATTTATTTATTTATAATTTATTTTATTTTATTTTATTGATTTTTTTACAGAGAGGGAGAGGGATAGAGAGTTAGAAACATTGATGAGAGAGACATCAATTAGCTGCCTCTTGCATGACCCCTACTGGGGATGTGCCCGCAACCAAGGCACATGCCCTTGACTGGAATCGAACCTGGGACCTTTAAGTCCACAGACCGACGCTCTATCCACTGAACCAAACCGGTTTTGGCCAGTTATTTATTTTTAAATAAAGGATTGGAAAGCTATACTCTAAAATGTTAAAATCTATTTTGTTTTGCAAAAAGTTATATTAAAACATGAT
Organism: Lasiurus borealis; assembly: GCA_004026805.1. Lineage (NCBI taxonomy): Eukaryota > Metazoa > Chordata > Mammalia > Chiroptera > Vespertilionidae > Lasiurus > Lasiurus borealis. The sequence continues at coordinate 8,096 of PVJN01027279.1, forward strand.
GATTGGAAACTTTTATATTGTAGTGACTTTCTCCAGAGCTGTTTCAAGTCTACATCTGCCAATGATAAATTCAATACATTGTCCTTCCATTTCACTGCTTTGCTCTGGTTTGCTAGAATAGCAATGTCATGACCCAAGGCAAGGTGTTTCCCACCGATCTCTCTACTTGGCAGACTATTTTAGTTTTCCCATTCATTGAGAAACCAACATATTTCAGCTGATTCCAAAGGGATCGAGGGGCAGGAATGGTAAATTAGTGGATGAAACTACAGATAAGTAAGTGATTCAAAGGAAGGGTGGACATAGCTAGACTGATTATCTTTACTATTTTACCAATCAGAAATTAATGCCCTGAAGGCACTATCATTATTGAGGACAAAAACGTCTTAGGATTATGGGCCTTGCCATTATCTTATATATTGAAACATCAAGACTAGGGGAGGAAATGTACAGAGGAGTAAGTGACAGAGGTTGAGTTTTAAAGTTAGTATGTAAAGCAACAATCACCTATCAACAAAAATCATCATAAAAATCCCTTAAATCACTAGTGAAGTACGGAAACACCATCTCTTAGTAAATCCCACCTCCCACACTGGAACACGTCACTTTCTTCTGCTGAGCTCCAGATGAAAAGCAAGTAGCACTCAACACAACAATCAGGCTCAGTGTGAGGGGGTTCTGGGACTTGAGGCAGTCCAGTGGAGGAAAGAGAAAGGTCTCTCATCTCAGGTCCACTTAGGGCATGTATTCACTGGGTGAAATGACAGGCAGAATTGCCCTTGCTACTCACCAGTATTTTTTTTTTGGCAGAGCAGGTGGCAGAATATGCAGGGATGAAATACGCATATGAGGAGGATGCCTGGGTCATAAATGAAGCACTTCATGCAGTTTCTTTCCTGCTCCCTGTGTTGGTCAGTGTGGGGGCTGCTTCTCACTTCCATTCCTTCCTCCCTCACTGAGTACCAGCTCTATAGTTTGGGATACTGACTTCAGCTGGAGAATACGACTAACTGGTCTCAAGATAATCCTGTTTCTCCTACCAATGATTGGTTCAAAATCTGATAAGGAAGTCCAGCCAGAGTGGCTAAGTGGTTGGGTCAACCTATGAACCAGGAGGTCAGGGTTCGATTCCTGGTCAGGGCACTTGTCCAGGTTTCGGGCTCAATCTCCGGTGTGGGGTGTGCAGGCAATAGCTGATAAATAATTCTCATTAATGTTTCTATCTCTCTCTCCCTCTCCTTTCCTCTCTGAAATCAATAAAAAACATATTTTAAAAAATCTGAAAAGTTTGCTGAAAGATTCTAGGAAACTTTGGCCTGCTCTTAAAAGAGAGCAACAGGAAGTCAGTCTCTCCCTCTCCTACCAGGAGAGAACATAGGAGCCTGTAGCTGTAACTGTACTGGCAGCCACCCTACCACAAGGAGGGGAATTGGCTTTGGGGACAAGAGAATGGAAAGAGAGAGAAAATTTGGGTTCTTGTTGTCATTTCTGAGCTGCTGAATCAATGAATGCTGAAATCTTCCTTACCTATAGAATGCTGGCTTTGTGAGCTAAAAAAATTTTCTTCTTGTTAAAGCTAGTTTGAATTGGGTTTTGTATTTTTGCAGCTGAAAGTATTTTAAATAGCTACATTACCAGTAGAACCAGTCTAGATACCCTATAAAGATCTCATATAACTTTGCAGAGAACAAATAACAACACTGGCTTGAGAAAGATATGTCATGTCAATATAGAAAGACTCCACAGGAGAAAGAAGACCAGCTCCCTCCTCCTTCCATCAAAGATGCCTTTAGACAGTGGACTTTATAAATTACCTGACTGAGGTGGACTTCGATTCTGCAGGTAGAACTTATATCCTCCTGGGGCCTCAGTTTCAAAAACACCTTCTGCAATTTCAGTGAGTGGCCACTTCAGCTTCTTGGCATTGCTGACAGCCTGGCTAGAAGCGACTGTGATGCCCTATGACAAACAACAGTATCATCCATGTGTCTCATCACGGGAGACATTTTATAATGAGACAAAACCCATTGCCTTCTTATTGTGGACAAAAAGGAAGGTAAGTACAAGTCCAGTGACCGAAAGTAACCTCACAGGGTGATCTGATCATACATTTCTAACTGGGCAAGTCACAGTGGGTAGTCACAACAGAGGCCTACAACATCATTAAAAAAAATACTATTTTCATTAATTTCAGAGACGAAAGAAGAGGGAAAGAGAGACAGAAACATCAATGATGAAAGAGAATCATTGATCGGGTGCCTCCTACACACCCAACACTGGGAACTGAGCCAACAATCAGGGCATACGCCCTGACGGAGAATTGAACCATGACCTCCTGGTTAATGGTGGACACTCAACCACTTAGCCACACCAGCCAGGCCAGCTTACTTCTTCAGCCTCAACCCCACCTACTCTCTTCTTCACACACTAAGCTGCAGTCAGACTGTGCTACTCATAGTTCTGAGTAACAGTCTCTTTCACCTCTGGGTGAGCACATGCTGAGGACACTCATCTCACCCTCCCATCCCAACTCCACTCACCTGGCTGAGAGGTCACCTCTGGAAAGCTTTTCCTAAACTCTCACTCTCCAGGAATAGGCTGGGAATTACTGCTATGTGTTCCCACATTCCTCTGTCTGTACCCCAATCTTAGCACTTATCACACTATATTCTTGTCTCTTTACTTGTTTCCCCCACCAGGCAGGAAGCTCCTTGCCAGGGAATATGCTTTACCCTCTATTGCATCCTTAGGACCTAACAAAGTATATGGCACAATAAATATCTATTAATGAGTAAGAGAGACATGAAGAGTGATAAAGAAAAAAACAAATGTATTAATATGTAGAATCTGAACAGTCCTTTCTATTTACAAAACAAAAATAGAAATAGTCTTTTTTTTTTTAAATGAGTCAGCAGGAGCATCTTGCACCTTTGTGAAAGGTCTAATGCCCTTTATATATATATATTTTTTTAATATATTTTATTGACTTTTTACAGAGAGGAAGGGAGAGGAATAGAGAGTTAGAAACATCTATAAGAGAGAAACATCGATCAGCTGCCTCCTGCACGCCCCCTACAAAGATGTGCCCGCAACCAGGATGCATGCCCTTGACCGGAATTGAAACTGGGACCTTTCAGTCTGCAGTCCGACACTCTCCTCACTGAGCCAAACCAGTTTCGGCGAAATAGTCCTTTCTACTTTTTTCATAGACATTTGATTTTCATAAAAACTTCCATCTAGATAACATTGTTATTTTAATGAGTTAACAGCATTAATGAGATCAAATGACCAAAATAACATCTAGCATGAGGTTGATTTGCTCAGTAGATTCTGAATGAAAATTAGTTACTCCGATCTTGCTATATTTTTGTCCCAGTGGCATTCTATTTAGCACATAGAAACTGCTCAATAAATGGTGGATACTATTACTAGAATAGGTGCATAATAACTTGAATTCCTGAATGAATTAATGTATTCTTCTCTTTACCCTCAAAACCTTCTTGATTTTTCTCTGATTGGTACTGGCCAATATTGATAGCCCAGACCAATATTAACAGTTCACTACAGAGAAAGTATTTCTCTGAATGGTGAGCAGGACCTGACCATACCAATGACTCTGGCCCTTTACCTCATGAGATTCAGCCATTCCTTAGAGGTGTTTTGTCTCCTTCAAACCTGTCTTTTAAGTCTTGAGTTTGATTCCAAAACGTAGAGAAACATATTTCATCCTGAAGCCTGGTTTATCCAAGTGGTTTTGTTTTAAATAGAAATCATAAAACTAATCACTAAACTACACCCATCAGCCATCATAACTTAAGTGCATCAGTGATCTCAACCACTGATATGGCTCAATGGTTAGAGCGTCAGCCTGCACCCCAAAGGGTCTAGGGTTTGATTTCCAGTCAAGAGCGTGTACTTGAGTTGTGGGTTCGCTCCCCACCCTGGGTCGGTGCATGCAGGAGGCAAGCAATCGATATGTTTTTCTCCTAATGATGTTTCTCTCTGCGTCCCACCCTCCTTCCCTTTCCCTCTCTTTGAAAGAGCAATGGAAAGAAATATTTTGAGGTGAGGATTAACAACAAAAAAGATATAGCCAAAAGTCTAGAACAAAATATTTACCTTAAAATCATTGCCTAGCTTGTAGTCTTTGATGCCATAATTGTAAGTTAGTTCTGCAACAAAATGGTCATCCTCAGGTCCAAATCCTACCATTGTTTTACTCCATTTCCCATCATAAGGCCTAGAAAAATAGAAGCAAATAAACCCAGTGACCTCAGACTAAATCTTCCCCAGGCCTCCCTCAAAGAACTATTGGAACAGAGGGTGGGCATGTCCCTTCTGGTCCTCCAAGAACCCACTGGGATGAGATGACCTCAGCTTGGCGCTAAGAGCAACTGTGAACAGTCTCATAGGCCTTATCACCAAAGGCTCTGAAGACCATCTCTTGAGCACTTACTTGAAGAAGAGATTCATTTATCTTTTCTTTAAAGGAGGGGACAGAATCCTATAAAGGCTGCCTTCAATTTATTTTCTTGTGTTTCCATCAACAAGCCACCAAGCCTTGGAATTTTCATTTGCCCTGAATACTAAGCTTAAGAGATACTTGAGCCTGACTGGTTTGGCTCAGTGGATGGAGCGTCAGCCTGAGGACTGGGGGGGGGGGGGGTCCCAGGTTTGGTTCCGGTCAAGGGCATGTACCTTGGTGCCCAGTGGGGGATGTGCAGGAGGCAGCTAATCGATGTTTCTAACTCTCTATCCCTCTCCCTTCCTCTCTGTAAAAAAATCAATAAAATATATTTTAAAAAAGAGATACTTGATGAGACATTGTTTCACCCACAGCATATGTTTGTGTTCTTGAAGTTACCCAATTTACCGCCTTCTTAATTTTCTCCTCTGTCTTATACTCACTTTGAGAAACTGCTTTCTGTTCTGGAGGATATTCAGAGCCTAAAGGAAATGTTAAGAAACCAGATGTCATACCCATTACAGGTAGCTTTGCAGCCTTCTTCAAATTCCTCATGCCGCAGAATCTGGTAAGGGAATTAGAAAAAATTGTAAAGTTTTACTAGTACTACATACAGCACATTTAGCACAAAACTAAAATAATTAAAACACAGACATTATCATTTATAAGCTTTACTTGTAAAACAAACATTAGATAAGCTTTATATCTTTCCCTGGCTAGAAGTAGTGGAAGTGAGGAAGAACCAAGGGCCAGGTTACCAAGCAAAGTTGTGAAATCTATTTAGACTGGGAAGCAGTGCTATATAGCCATGTATTTTTTAAGTGGCCTTCAGCATTAGAAAAATCTGGTTTGGAATTCTATCACTTAGCAGTTGTATAACCCTAAGACTGTTGCTTAAGATAGGGGTCTTCAAATATTTTGTGAAAGTGGGTAATTTATTACAGCACAGAAACTAGTACATAGTAGGTGTTAGTGTCTATTTTCCTTTTTGATTCTCACTGCTACTGCTCCAGTTCAAGTTCCCATCACTTCACTTACAGACTACTTATTTATTTCCTTCCTTATTACAGCTGTGGAAAAAAAAGGGGGAGGTTTTAATAATAAATCTGAAAAATCCAGTAACTATAAGTAACTCACAGGGTGATTTGATCACAATTTATAACTGGGCAGGCCATGGTGGATAGTTCTGTCCCAAGCATATAACATCATTAGTAAATTGTTTATCTTTGCAAGCCCTGAACATTTTTTCTGTGCATCTAGGTTAACACACTTTTGAAATGCCTCTTTTTCATGACCTTCAGAAACACGACCACCCTGGAGAGCCCTTGCCTCGTTTGACATGCTTGCGTCTTGCATTCTTCCACCTTCAATTAATCTTCCTTCCGTTCCCTCCTTAATTCCAAATGTGAGAAATTGCAAAACTGTCATTCTCTGAAGCATCTGAGATCCTCCTGCCCAGCACTATGTCAATTTGGCTCAAATAAACTCTATTTTAAAAAAAACAAAACACGTTTTTATCAATTTCAAAGAGAGGAAGGGAGAGGGAGAGAGAATCATCAAGGATGAGGGAGAATTAATTGATAGGCTGCCTCCTGCACACTCACCATTGGGGACCAAACCTGTAACTTGACATGTGCCCTGACCAGGAATCTTCTGGTGATCTCCTGGCTCATAGGTCGACACTGAACCACACTGAGCAATGCTGGCTGGGCTCAAATAAAACTCTTACAATAAAAATTCTCTACAAGTTTGGACATTTCTAACATTTACAGCACCCTAAAATTAGGTCTCTAGACCTGGCCAGCATTGCTCACTGGTTAGTGTGTGAGTGGAGTGTGTATATCAAGGGTCCAGGGTTCGATTCCACATCAAGGGCACATACTTGGATTGCGTTTCACTCCCCACCTCCGGGCACATTCGGGATGCAACTAAGAGGATGTCTCTCTCTCTTTTCCTCCCCCTCCCTTCCACCCTTTCTGAAAAAGCAATAGAAAAAATGTCCTCAGACATAAATGCCCTGGGACATAAAGTCTAAATACATTCAAGTTACAATAGGAAGGAGTTCCAACCTATTTGTACTGATATTCTATCTCCTCAACAGTCAACTACATAATTGAAACTAAAGGCATGTAAGACTAGTGGGGCTTCCCGAACATTCCTTATATTTGCATTGGCTCTTTAGTGGGGTCTGTGAAAATCCGATCTTTAGACTTCAACTCAAATGCAAAGTCCCGTGAATTATTTCTTGACCACTCCAGGATGGAGTTAAGTCTCTCCTGTTGTAATTTGGTATCAGTCGCTAAACACTTTCACAATAAAGGACAGCTTTGTGTTTTCTTACCACATCAAATCTCTACTTCCGTTACTGTTATGCACAAATTCCCATCCTCACCCCACCCCGGGCCAGCTTTAATTGAAGACAGATATTCAGAGTCATTTTCATGTTACCAAAGCTCAACACAGTCCCGTGAAACTGTGTATCTGCACCCCACTTCTTCTGCACTCTCTACCTTAAACTGCACCCTTGTACCTCTCAAGTGCTTGCTTATCAGGAGCTCCCCAATTGCTTCCACCTGTGTCACCCAGTGACCCCGTAGAATCATAACTGTTCAGGGCTGCAGCGGGGTGTTGGATGTTGGAGAGGAGAAGGGGTTTGACTTCACATTTACATCGGGACTGCTGAGAGGAGAGTGGGAGCATTCACCCAGACACTGAGTATCCGAAAGAGAACATTCAAACCATCCCGGAGGGAAACAAAGCTCTGACTATGCTGGTGATCTAAGCCGAAAGGCTCCAAACCCGAAGAGACTGAGTCACTGTTGGCTGGAACAATTTGTTCTTTCCCACAAGGGCCGGAGGCGCAATACACGTTTGTGAATGAATTTAAATGAAAGAACGTGTGCGGGCACATAGTCGGCAACAGATACAATGTGAGGCCCCTTCCCTTTCAAAGGTCCTCTCACCCAAGCAGGACTTCCTGAAGCTGAGAACCCGACAGGGCTAACGGGAAGGCGGGGGCTAAGGTCAGACAGCGAGGTGGACCGACCCCGCGTCCCTCCCCTCGGCCAGGTGTGGCCACCCCGCCCGCGCCCCCCGCGCGCCCCGCGCGCCAGCGCCTCCCGCCCGCGTCTGCACCTTCATCCCCAGGACATCACGATAGAAACGCGCCGTCTGGGAGCGGTTTCCCACTTTGAACACGAAGTGCAGAGCCCGGCGAGTAGCCATCTCCGCCAGCGGCGCAAGCGTCCGGCACAGAGTGCCGCTCCGCCCACAAGCGACGCGGACGGGGCGGTGGCGTCATCGCGCGGTGACGTCATCGCGCGCCGCCGGCGCACTTTCATGACGCAGCCCCTGGCGCCGCGGAAGATGGCGGTCCTGGTGAAGGGCGTGGGGTGGGCCCCACGGCCGTTGCTGCCGGTGGTCCAGACTTGGGACCTCGACGCCCGGCGCTGGGTCCGAGCGCTGCGGCGGAGCCCAGTGAAAGTGTTGTTTCCGTCCGGGCGGGTGTTGGACCGGAAGCCCGGTCCCGGGAAGCAGCCCCGGAAGGCGGCGGCCGAGGCCGGTCCCCACGTGCAGCGACCGGAGCAGCCGCCTCCGGCGCCCGCAGCGCAGACGCCCAGCACTTGGGAAGAGTCGGGGCTTCGCTACGATAAGGCCTTCCCCGGGGACAAAAGGCTGAGGTGACGTGTTCCCAAATCGTGTGGACGGCGTAGTCCCGTTTCTCTTCCCGCCTCCCAGCGGGGCCTTCCCCTCTCTCCGCCAGGGGAGGACTTACTGCGCCAGTAGCACCTGCCGGTTTTTGTTACCCACGGAGGGCGGAACTAGAATCATCTCCCCCAGCGGAGGTCTCGGTGGTGTTAGAATAGGTGCATTTCCGTGTCGGGAATGCTCGGCAATTACCAGTCTTTTTGTTTCCACCCACAGCAGCGTGATGACAGTAGTTAAGTCCAGGCCATTTCGGGAAAAGAAAGGGAAGATCCTGCTAGAAGGTCGCAGGCTGATTGCAGACGCCCTCAGGGCTGGTGCTGTGCCCAAAACGTTCTTCTTTAGCCGCCTGGAATACCTAAAGGAGCTGCCCGTTGATAAGCTGAAAGGTGTCAGCCTCATTAAGGTGAAATTTGAGGATATCAAGGAATGGTCCGACCTAGTAACACCACAAGGAATAATGGGTCAGTGGTTACACAGTGTGTCACTAGCAGTAGAGACCTAGGGTTATTTGTTTATACTTGTCTTAAGAGGACACATTTTATTTAAACCAAATTCAAAACGTTATTGCCTAATCTTTTCTTAAAATGCCCAGGAAAATATAGCCCTCAAATCTTATATAAATCGTGCATCTTATAGTATTGTTAGTGGAAAGTAAAGCCATCATCATTTGTATTATGGCTCTTTATTCCTCACGCCTTATTTATTTATTTTTAGTCATTCAATTTTTAATGTCCAACTAAAACTTTGAAAAATGATTACCAAAAGATTTAGCCATCCACTTCTACAAAACCTGCCCGTATGGTGATACCTATCGTTCGCTCCCTTTCTCTAGAAGCAGGTCTGAGCTACAATTTATTGCCCTGTTTAGCCCGTTGAACAGGAAGCCTTGTCTTCATTTGGTTGAATTTAACTTAAGGTTTTATGTAACTGTGATTCATTGATAAGGGTAGGTACAGGTATGTACTAGTATGTGTTCTTGGTGTGACTAAACTGGAAGAGCTTGTGGGATGGGCTGGCAGTATCAATTAACATTAATAGTGTACACACACCATTTATTCATTTCACTTCTAAGGGTATTTCTCCTAGGGAAATGTTCAGACGTATGCTCAAAGAGGCATACAGGGATGTTTGTTGCAGGGTTGTTTATAATAAGGGAAATTGAAAATATTCTAACTGTCTGCATTGAGGAAGATTTAAATAAACATAGTACATTAAAGTTACAAAATAAGTTAAAACAATAAGATAGCTCCAAATGTACTGACATGGTAAGTTCTCAAAGACACATTATAGACTTAGTAGATTACAGAATAATACAGAGTATGATTTAAAAAAAGAATAAAAGCACCTATATGTGGGTAGATGTACATGTATGTAGGTAATTGCATGGGACAAGTTCTGAAAGTATACAATACACTCCCAAGATTGAAAGCACTTAATGCAGTGGTTCTCAACCTTCCTAGTGCCGCGACTCTTTAATACAGTTCCTCATGTTGTGGTGACCCCAACCATAAAATTATTGCTACTTCATAACTGTAATTTTGCTACTATTATGAATCATAATGTAAGTATCTGTTTTTCCAATGGTCTTAGGCGACCCCTGTGAAAGTGTCATTCGACCCCCAAAGGGGTCGTGACCCACAGGTTGAGAACCACTGACTTAATGCAAAGGGTCACTGGTAGGACTTTCTCTTTGAATTTTTTCAATCAAAATGTGTTCAAGTAATTAAGATAGGCAGTGAGAAATAAGTGAAAAGTCTAATTATTCCCCATGTCTACATTTGACAAGTTTGCTACCTGTTTTATTTCCTCAGGGATTTTTGCCAAACCTGATCACGTTAAGATGACATTCCCTGCGACTCAGCTTCGCCATTCACTGCCCTTATTGTTGATTTGTGACAATCTCCGAGACCCTGGAAACCTGGGGACGATTCTGAGATCTGCTGCTGGGGCAGGTTGCAGCAAAGTACTACTCACCAAAGGTAAGAGCACCTGGGACAGGGTGGCCATTTGTGAGTGAGCTGGCTCAGGGCAGACATGCCTGGATTTGAATCTTGGACCAGCTCCTTATTAGCTACATGTCTGTGAGCAAAATTCTGAGGGTCAGTTTCCTCATCTATAATGTGGGTATGATAACAGAATCTACATGGAAGGTTGTTTTGAGGATCAAGTGACAATGCACAGACAGTACTTGGCATTGTACCTGGCACATAGCAATTCAATAAATGTTTATTATCTTTTAAAATTATTTTGACACCTGCTAGGTTATTAAAGAAAAAGCATAAAATCAATTGGGGAAAGAAGTAGATGCTAGTTTTAACTTTTGGTTTCAAGTCCTTTATTTAATGATCTTGAGTTCCCAAATTGTTGGGTATATGAGACCATTCTAATTCTTTGACATTCTGAATCCTATGAAAGGAAATTATTTCAACAGATGTGATTGTATAATTGTGATACATTTCCCTTAGCCTCAGAAGTCAAACACAACACAAATTAGCCTCTTACATTTTTTTCTGTCTCCTCTCATTAGAAATGGGGATTAGTAAGCTTGGTTCTAAACGGACTTGCCTAACAGTTGGGACAAGCCTAAAATGCCTATTACAACTTAGGGGAGGGTGGGAAGGAGAGGATTATTTATCAGAAACACTCAAGTTACCTTTCAGTATAAACTAACATTGGTTTCCATTGCTGAGACTTGCCTAAATTCCTCTTTTAACTTTTCCCTCAGTCACGTTGGAGTGCATTTCTCTGCCAATGTGAGAGCTAGGTGCTTGGGCTCCATCATCAGTACCCATTTACCTGCCCCATCGGTGAAAGCTCTGAGAGTAGGTGTGGTTTTGGAAAAGTTCCTATATAACCCAAGTGATGTTTCACAGTGATGCTGGTGGCTGTGTACGAGTGATAGGGAAAGAGTAGGGAACATTTGATGTCGTGCTTGGTATTGAGGACATGGAGGAAATCTCATCTTGCCCTGTACTCCCCCACCAAATAGAGGGATCAAACTAGATGGCTCGCCTCATGAATCTGGGCCCCTCTTTTTAAAATAACTTGTAACAAAGAGACTTGTGCTAATGAGAAGGATGGTAGGTTTGTGGTGCCCTGGGCCTGCTGTCTCTTCCAGCGTATGGTCCTAGGAAAGGTGAAGTATCTGCCAATACATAGAAGTGGGTGGGCTTAGCACGTGCCTGTCCATAGGAGAGTAGATCATTTAGCCTTCTTGTATATGTGAAGGACAAAGCTGTTGCCTTGGTTTCCCTTGGATTACTATAATTGCCTCCAATCTGATTTCTCCATCTATAGCATCTTCCCTACTCCATTCAGATTCAGCATTGATGCCAAATGACTTTAACACATAAACCAGATTCTGTCACTACTTTGTTTAAAATTCTTCAATCTCATTTGTCTTCTGGTTAAATCCTGAACTCATACCCAGCATACCCTGCTTCCTTTAAATTGGTCCTTACCTGCCTCCTGTCCTATCTCCCATCACACCTACCCATGAGTTTTCCTAATCCACTTTACTTACAGTGTTTGAACTGTGGCACTTTTCCCCCTTCAGTAGTTGTGACCTCTCCCGGGGCCTTTCTCCGACAAGATCCTCTTATTGTTCAAGATCCAGCTCAGTATCTTGTCTCCAGGGTGTTTTTCCTGATAGTCCTGCTTTGAGCAAGAGTTTTTCTGTTCCCCTTTTCATGCTGCTTCTGTATCATGAGCTAGTTGAGGTTGAGGACTTTAATGCTCTTGCGTCTCCCATAGAATGTCTGGCAGGTGTGAATGTTGAAGGGATGAATAAAGTTTGTTTTGACACTAGCTGGAATTCCTCCTACAGTCCCATTGCTGGATAATGCCATATGGGGAAAGCAGCAGTGCCAGCTATCATGAACCTACAGTAGGAGATTTTTGCTTTATCTCCTGATCCAGAATTAATACAGTTTACTCTAACGTCCCGTCTGGGAAGGTTTGTAATCTTAATTAGATCTTCTTTTATTTTCTAGGCTGTGTGGATCCCTGGGAGCCCAAAGTGCTGCGGGCAGGAATGGGTGCACATTTCCAGGTGCCCATCATCAACAACCTGGACTGGGAAACAGTGCCTAAGTACTTGTCCAATGATACCCGGGTCTATGTGGCAGACAACTGTGGCTTTCATGCCCAGACCCAGAAATCTAATAAAGCCAGTGACCATGGCTGGATCTGTGACCAACAACTCTCGAAGCTTCACAAATATGAGGAAGAGGAGGACGAGGATCTAGAAACTGGAGCTAATAAAGACTGGCTCCCTAAACTTGAGGTCCAGAGTTACGATCTGGACTGGACTGAGGCACCAGCAGCTGTGGTCATAGGTGGGGAGACCCATGGCCTGAGTTTGGAGTCCCTGCAGTTGGCTGAGAGCACCGGGGGCAAGAGGTTGCTGATCCCTGTAGTACCTGGTGTGGACAGCCTAAACTCCGCCATGGCTGCCAGCATCCTTCTTTTTGAAGGGAGAAGACAACTTCGGCTAAGGGCTGAACACTTGAGCAGGGACAGGTGTTAGTTAACCCTGAGAGAGGATATGGAAGTCATCCTTGGTTTGAGGTTGTCTTTAGCTCTCCTACATTGTTAGGCAGGCAGAGTTGGTCATTATGGCTTCCCAGCAGGTAGGCATAACACTGTTGGGTGGTTATTTAAAAATATGAATTTCCACCCTAGCCTGTTTGGCTCAGTGGATGGAGCATCAGCCTGCAGACTCAAGAGTCCAGCTTCAATTCCGGTCAGGGACATGTGCCTTGGTTGTGGGCACATTCCCAGTGGGAAGTGTGCAGGAAGCAGCTGATTGATGTTTCTGACTCTATCCCTCTCCCTTTCTGTAAAGGGTCAATGAAATATATATTAAAAAAATATATATGAATTTCCTTGAATTTCTGCTTATTCTTAAAGGTCAAAATTCTTTCCGAGATCTCCCACTCCCCCCCACAACCCAATTTTCTATATACATGTGAAAGCTGCATTCAATAGCCAGCTGTCCTTTCCACCTAGCTGCGTCAGTCTCTGCAATTCATTCAGGCCCTGACTTAAACAGCTCTTGTGTATGTAGAACTCAATTCCCCTATTTCTGGTGATATAGCTGGTAGAAGCAACTTAGTTCAAGTGGTATTATACCTTCTTAGCACCTCTGCAGATAATCTTGATGACTCTGTTCAGAAAAGGAGGAAGCAGTTTTAAAATCTTCAGCTTAATCTGCACCTGTCAGGAAAGCTGTCCCCCTTTTACTTCCTGCTGTTAGTCCTACTTCGTGACACTTTAATCCCCTCTCCTACATAGAGGAACAGAACTGCTTAGGAAAGTGCCAGCATTCCTGGTTGCTGTGCAAACCAGGGCTTCTGTGGGGAGAGAAGCCAAGGTTCTGAGGGTAAGAGCCAGGGACCCTTGGGCCCACAACACAAGACCCTGGTCTTCTATCAAACACCCAGCAGACAAGAACTAACGAGGTCTTCATGTGCCAGCTGAGGTGTAGCTTGGAATATGAGGGCAAATGCAGGGAGTATTTGCTGTGGTTTAGTCACTGGAATGGAAGAGTGGGACCTATTTCAGTTAGTGCTTTTGCAACCTGAGAATGTGGTTGGAGCTGACACCACAAGCAATGGGTTCTGTTGCATCCCTTCTGCACAGTGGCTCCTACAATGATTAGGATTCCTCAGGAGCCCTTCAGCTACTCATTCCAGGGAGGCTGAGTTGCTGGCATTCCCAAGAGACACTCCTCTCCCTTTGGCTTTCCCAGGTCCCTGGTTTAACTTCCTTTCAAGAGAACCAAAAGATCAAGTATGACTCATGCCCTAAGTGGCAGGGGCAAGGAGGGGGCGTGCTTTGGCACGTTTGAGGGGAGGGGTTTGTGCAGGAACAATCTGGTTCTCTCTGAGGCTTATCAGAATTTCTGCTCTGGTGCCACACTCTGGTCTGGCTGGGCCTGCCTCGGGCCCCCCACAAATGTCCAATGCAAGTGGCCCACAGTTTAAGATAGTCAACTTTTAGAAAGTGGAGGAGCCCACAAAGGCTGGAGCTTACTCTGCCAGCTTCACAGCCACAACGCCCAGCACTAAATCTGGGAGGCAGCCCAGAAAACCCACTCTATTGACATATGGTCTCAACACCTTGGAAAAAGTGCTAAAGAAAGTCACTGAAAGGAAGCCCAGGCCCAGCATGAAACCAGTCTATAATTTCTCTCCCTGGGTTATGCTTCCTGCTGATTTTTGTTACAAAATAAAAATCAATGAAAGAAACGCTATCCCTTATTCAGAAAAACTACAGTGCAAAACAGTAATTCTAAGCCTATTTTATCCTGGGTGTAAGATGGAAATGAAATTTACATCACTTCCACTTTGTGGTCAATGGCTTAGACACCATGCCTAGTGATTTCCTTTTGTATTTTTGTGGGTATAATTTAATGGGGGGCAAATTTTCTGTCCTTTAAAATGACTATAGGGGAAGCGAGTGAAGTTCTTGTTTGTAGAGTAATATTGGAAAATCGCTATCTTGAAGTCTCAATTTTGAGGCCAACATTTGTTCTGCCACCATTTCCCCAGGAAATAATAACTATTGAGCAGGGTCTGATGAGCAAAGCAAAATACTGCTTGGCTGAAAGATGTCAGGTTGGCCAAGCTTGCCCCTTGTCTTTGTGCTTGAGCATAGCTGTAATACGGTTCTGCCACAAAGTGGCAGCCACGCCTCAAAACCATTCCCAACCCTGATCAGAGGCTTTTCCCTGGATTTAAGTTGAAAAAGAGGATGGAGCATTTAGTAAGCCACTGTGCTCGAGTAAACTGGAGACTCATCCAGATTGTCATTGTCCGGGAAGAATTTGAAATATAGGAGCTCAGTGGACCCAAAACTAAGGAGAAAATGCACAGAAATGAGAAGTGGACACAGCAAAACAAAACTAGCATCCCCACAGTTGCCCCCGCCCTGCTTTGAATAGATCCTCTGGGAACCACTGTCTCCTAGCTCTTGGCTTGGAGCTTCAGGGTAGGGGGAGTCCCCCCCCCCCCCCAAACACACACACACACACACACACACAAAAAAAAAAAAACCTGCTTCCTTCCCCCAGTCACAGCTGCTCTCCCAAGTGAAGGCCTGGAGGATGAACAGACCTAGGGACTGGTTCCCCTGGGACCTACCTCTTGCCCCAGGGGTAACAGCAACACCAGATGTCACCACCATCCAAGCTGAGCGGCATTTAGCCTCACTTTTGTTACTCTGCCGCCAAAGACCCATAAACAGTGCTCAGCCAGAGTTCCATGGCTGGTGCTGAAAACGCCTGGCTGCCCTGCTGGGCCCAGGGCTCCCCTCTTGGCCAAGCCACCTCTGCCCTCCTGCAGAAGCAGACCTGACACCTTTTACATTTGGGGGTGGTTGTGGGGGAGGGGATGGAACGGGGAGAAACACTCATGTGGACACCTTTAAACTTCCAAGATCTTATTTTTGTCTCTTCATCAATTAACACACCGAGGCAATAAGCTAGAAGCCAGATTATTGTGAGCCGGCAGACCGCTCTGGCTGAGGCAGCCTCTGGTTGCCCTGCTGCACTGGAGCAGCTGCAAGCTGAGCTCCGCCAACAGCCGAGCTTAGGAAGCCGGAGCTGCTGCTCAAAGACCATCTATGTCGGAAAAACCTGAACACAGGACAAACAGCATCAGGTCTGTTCTTACTGCATTTGTTTTGTAGGGAAGAGCTGCTTTTTCAAATTGAAGCTTTGTAGTTGGTGAGGACCAGCACCAAAGCGGCTGTTTCCTCAAAATGCAAGAAGGGAACAAAGGCTGGGAGGTGGCCTGGCTGCAGCAGGGTCTGGCTTCCGAGCCTCCCTCACACACTTACCAACTGATTGCAACAGGCACAGTGGCTCGGGATTGGTCGGCCACTCCCATACCCTCAGACAGCTCTGGTCCTGAGGTCCTGTCTCCTGTTGTATCCTAGCTCTAGCCCATGGTGAGTGACCTAATTGTGTGAGGTACAGCACCTACAAATCCACAAATCCCGGCTTTCGGCTGTCCCTGAGCTTCCCACCCGCCTGTTGCCTGGGGACAGAGGCTTTGGCACGTTATTGACTGAAAACCTAACAGTGCCTCAGAACACTCCTACTCAAATTTAACAGCACATTTCTTGGCTTGGAAAGTGCTCCAAACACCAAGGGGGTGAGACATATTTCTGTCTTGAAAATGAAGCATATGTACGTCATGCTTTCACATGCAAGGGGTGTGTAGAACATCCTAATTCCTATTTTCCCCAGTAGGAGAAACCCTGGCCACAAAGCAGACACAATATAAAAATTCCCCCACATACAAGCCTTTTGTTTCCTGGGAAATATTTCACCCTTTGCACATGCACCATTATCACCAATAATGAAGCTAATAAACAACAGCCAGTTGTCCCCAAAGAATTTTCCCTTGAGCAGCAGAGGATGCTCTTGCCTTGTTTGTATCCGCAAAGAGGGAAAGAAAGGGGCCCAGTGCTCACTTCAGCAGACCCACCTCCGAGTGGATTGGAAAGCTCCTGAGCCTGGGCCTCTGACAGTCCTCGTTTCACCACGAGGCACCCTGAGAAAAGCTGCAGAGGGAGAGGCTGAGCCTCCCTACAGTCTGTACTTGGGTGGCATCCCGGTCCTACGGGGCAAGCATGGGCCTGTCCCCGCGAACCAGGGCAAGTGGCAGAAAAGAATGTGTGCGAGTCCGGGCCTGTACGACCAGAGGGGCATGGACCAGACACTCACTCATCGCCCCCCTCTCCCGCCCACTCCCCACCCCCATCCCCACCCCCGTCCCATGGCTGTAACCCAAGCGTACAGCCTTTCACACGCCCATGTGCACACGTGTGGCTCTCTCCTCAGGTGACAGAGCAACAGCTTATTAGACCCTGCAGATCTGTCCCTGGACCATATCCTAGTGTCTTTACATCATTGCTGCCCTGCAAAAAGGCAGCAGGAGGAGAGAACAGCTTTTTCGGTGTCTTTAATTAGGCAACAGGAAAAAACAAAGTCTGGCTGAAAATTACAACTTGAAGCTTGGCGGATGCCAAAAAAGCAGTACTGGCTCCCAGTGCTCGGGAAAGTGAGCGCTATTGATTTCAAGTGTGTTGGGGGGGGGGGCGGGGTGGGGGGGACGACAAAGGAAGCTGGTGTTCAGCCCCTCTGGCATCTGCAACTGCCCATTGTAATACCAATCCAGAAGAAGCAGATCTTTATTGTTGGGGACAGATTAAAAAACAAAACAACACACACATCCTCCTTTCTGTTGTGAAAACGGGAATCTGGAAGTCATTGTGGTGAACACAAATCTGGAACCCGGGGTGGCATTTTTACAACCACCATCCTGCCTCAAGCTGCAGGGCATGGTTTCCTTAGCTGCTGTCGGAAACCCCTGAATACGCGACAGCTGGGGTTTTAACCTGCTTCCAATTAGTGACAAGAATTTTAAGGTATTTTGGAGGTGCTTAGTGGAAATTAAGAAGCCACCCACTTCGTCGGCACCAATAACCTTTAAGATCGCCTGCGCTATCAAGACAGGGATGTTTCACTGTGCTGGCCAAGTGCTGCTCCCCCAGCACGGCCCCCCAAAGTCGCCATGCTGTAACCCTAAAGCACCTTTTTAGTGAAGCTTCGCACCGATCTTAACCTGCACACCCTTTCTAAAAGGGGATCCTGGTGTCTAGGAGCCAGGTGACATGAGTGGCAAGTAGTTCAGTCAGCCCTGTACGGGACCTAGAAGGACCACAGGTGACCTATTTTTTCCTGCTGCAATGACTTACAGGGCCTCTTCACTGGACTTTGTTCCTTCCACCCCAGAAGGTGAGTAGCTGCAACAAGACCACCTTTCTTCCCAGGTCATCACCATACAGGGTACAGCAGAAATCTTGCCCATTTTCCAAGGGAGGTGAAACTCAACTTGTCCCCACGCCCCATCCCACCCCCCAAGGGAGACACTGGCAGGGTTCCCAGAGAAACCCCAGCTCTAAGACAGAGCGAGGTGTGAGGATCTCCAATCACTGCCCCATTCATCACAGGATTCCTTAGGATCTCCAACCACTGCCCCATTCATCACAGGATTCTTTGTGCTTCCCAACCTGGACTTCTCCAGCTTCAGAGCATCCGCTCCCTATAGGGAGGGAATGAGCACACGTGTCCACAAGGAGGTCTACTCTGAGAGTCCACTGCGTGCAAGGGCGAGTCAAACCGAGAGCGGTGGCAGCCAGGCCTCCAGCAGGGATCTGCCTCTAGCGCTCTAATCCGAACGAGCTTTCCGGCTGCTGGAGGATTTGACAGATGACCACGTTAGGTCTCGGGGTTCTCGACAATTCTGAAATGTAGCTACCAGGTGTCCAATGAAAATGAGGGGATCTCCTATGTCCCGCCCCCCACTGTCCACCTCCTACAAGCATAGCACCACAAGCAAAAAGATGTTTATCATTAAAGACAGGAATGGCCAAGTGGTTGGTAACGTCCAGAGATGCCTGCTTTATTGCTTACTAGGTGATTGCATTTCAGGCTGATGACATCGAGTAACAGTCTCATTACCAACTAATTTTGTTCCTCTGAACTACAAATCAATAATCCAATTCGGCAAGGAGCAGTGGTGTTACAGCTATCTGGGGGGCTGGGTTTCCCAAATCCAAGGTCTTGGCTGGCAGAGTGCTATGAGTGGGGGCCACGGGGAAAGTCTGGGATTGCTTTAAAGACCCTGACATCTGGTTGAAAGAGGCTAAAACACTGCAAGTCCCCAGGCAGACCCTCCATCACAAATCCCAAGAACACAGATGTTATTCTCCTTTCAGTGGGCAGTTCAGCCTGAATAAGGAGCTACCAGGGTCTAGCAAAGTGGGTCCGAGGCCTGCTCTTCACCTGCCCTCACCTCCACCCTCGGGCACAGCTCTTTCTGCAAGTTCTTAGGGGAAAGCAAGGCTTCTGGTCACTTGCCTCCTTTTAGCTCTGCTTTGAACTAGAAAAGGGAATGACAGGGGTAACCAAAGGTGGGCATGGGCACCTCAACAGAGCTCCAGTGGCCCCAGGCCCAGAGCCGGGCTGAGGCAGAGGTCTGCGCGGGGGAGGCGGGGCTCCTCTAAGAACCAGGGCCACGTGCATCTTCTTGGGAAGATGTCCAAGGGGAAGAATTTATTAACAAAATTCCAAGCTAGGAGGGGCTGTTCACATGAGAAGGCGGAAACTTAGAGAAGGTCAAGATCAAGGAAGGAAGATAAGGAAGGAATGAGAAGCTCTTCTCCCATGGTAGGAGCCCAATCAAATTAAGCAATTACTACATGAATCATTACTGTAGCTATTTTTTTCTTCTCACCAGAAAGAACACAAGCTTCCTTTGAGATCAGAGATCCCCTTCCCCAGAACCAACTGACAAGCTAGTTTTCCCTAGACCAAGACAGTCATCTAGAAAGGCTTTCTCACCAGAAGCTCTAAGCTAAGGCCTAACGAGGCGGTGGCCCTGTCCCTGCTCCACTGTGTCACTGAACTGTGTGAGCCAGAGCACCGTGCGCTGTCCCTGCAGGCTCACTTGGTAGAACACCTGGCAAATACTTCACCAAGAGCTGGTGACAGGGAGTGACGCAGCCCCAGCCCTGGCCGGGTTACGGACACCCTGCGAATCCCAAGCAGAGTCTCCAAACATGGCGGTTCTTCTGCTGCTGAGAGGATGCGCACCCAGGGTGCTGGCTGAGGAGTTAATGCAGAAAACAAGGCACCACAGAGAGATTGGACACTTGGGTTGTGTGATTCAGGACACGCTGGGAAAGTCCATGGGCGGAGGGAAGGAAGGGGAAGAGGAGAAGGAGGAGGAGGAGGAGACTGAGTTTTAAATAATGTCTCACGGGGCCGGAGCCCCACTAGATGGGCTCTGGTTTGAGCTTTTCTGCTAGGAAGTCATTCACAAAGGCCTCCACAATGGCAGGGGTGATCTCCTCCACGTCCATCACGTACTTGGCCCGGGCCGACATGTCCAGTATGGTGAGCAAGGGGGCAGCCTCGGGCAGGTTGGTGTAATCTCGCAGCGAGTCAGTCATGTCATCCTGGAAGTCACCAGAA
>PVJN01027280.1:0-28239 GCA_004026805.1 Lasiurus borealis
AACAGCTAAGAACTGTCCCCTGGGAATATCACAAACAGATGGGAATTGGGGGAAGGAAAAATCATAAGGGGAATTTCCTGAGGCTAATTGAGGTTAGAAAGAAAATGGAAACCTATGTTGAGAGGGCTCAAGAGCACTAGGAAAAATAATACCATTCAACCAATGCAATAAGACATGAAAAGAAATAGAGATAATGATATACTATTCATACTATCAACATGGGCCTTAGAACCCCTTGATTGTAGATATGTTCTGAAATAAAAGGTACCTATGGATATAAAATTGCCAAGTCTGTGATCTGGCATATTGTAAATTCTCATTAAAAAAAAGGTCATCTGAAACTGTCAATAAGATTCACTTTTTTTGGCGGGGGGTGCAGGGCGGGGTCAGACAAAATGCTCAGTCAGAAAATCAGCTCAGTATCCTAAAACGTCAGTGTTCAAAAGGATTATTGAGACAACGTGTTTCAACTCCTTATTTTTATATCTGCAGGCATTTATAGAGAGAGAGAAGTGTATTGTGCAGGATCAGTGTAAATGGAAAAGAGTAGAAATTGATATACGTGTTCCAGATGATACAGGTGACTACAATGCTCATAGACCTAATACACATCTATGCTGACTTACCCTTAGGCTACCACCTAGGATACCTAGGTATTAGACTCAGTGGCTGGAAAATACATGAACAGGTGCATTTGGATACGTGGTCTTAGCCACACTCTAACCTTTGGCCTTGGCATATCCCAAAACTATCATCCTGAACTCTCTTGACTCTGTTCCCCTTTGCTCCTGGTCTCACTTCATTTTTATGCCTTTTCTCCCTACCCTCCTATGCAATACCTTCTGATCCCATGAAAGTAACCTCACTTTTCATTATTTGGTTTAACATCTCCGCCCTGACAATAACTAGTTCATATTGAGTATTCACTATGTACTAAGAATTTTACCTGTAATACCTATTTGTACAATAAGGGTCAATACTAGGTTCAGACAGTTTCATATGTGGGAAAGGAGAGCTAGAATTTTTATGAGATAGAATTAAGATACTAACAGATTAAAGCACTAGCTATGAGGAACACGATGTCCCAGAGTGATAGGGGAGGTGGCTGAATTCCTGGAGAGAGTAAACTAGATCAGTCTGAAAGCCAGAGGGAGTGGCACCAGGTGAATGCTTTCTGGGAAGAGAGCTTATCTCCCAGAACTATGCTTGTTCATTCACGTTGGTAAATAAAGATCCCTTGAGGAGTGGGGAGGTAGTGGTGCCAGGGGGCCTGATCAGTGGGATTCACAGCCAGGCAGCATCTCGCAGCTGCCTCCAGCCCACGTCCCACTCAGAAGCCAGGCCCATGCCTTGGCCAGTCACTCAGTTGTCCCCATCAAATCACAGGCAGGGTGGAGATTACAGGGCTCCACCTGTCTTGTTGCTCGACCTCCAGCTCCTGACCCACTTCTGACTAACCCATCTATTGAGTTATCCAAGTAAATGACCCACTTCCCACAGTGCTCCTCCCCAGACAAGCTTCCCTATGGACCTTCTCCTTGCTCTAGACTAGAGAGTTCCCGCAGCCTACAGGCACCAGCACCACCCCATTTGGACAGCTCCACCCAGCCCAGACCTCACCTGGGTGTTGTCCCCGTCCCACCCTCTCCCCTCCTTTCTCCTCCCAAGCCTTCTGGCTCTGTCTGCTCCATCCCAGAAATGTGTCTCTCTCACTTGTGCCTTTTTAACAGCTGTTCTCCCTGAGCCAATTTCTCCCCCTCTGATATGCAAATCTGTTCATATCGGTTTCCTGCTTTGACTTCCCTTTTCCTCCAGGATAAAACCTAAACCCATAGGTTGTGTGCCCCTCCAGATGGCAGAATCTATCAGTCTACAATTTCTTCTACCCAGTGAGGGTTTGTTTAAGCTAAGTACTAAGATGGGTTTGTTTGAGCTAAGCACTAAGACTTTCAAACATTTGGTCCTATGTACAGTGGCCCTTAGATCATAGTCTCTTACATTTTAAAGAGACCTTAAATCAACTCCTCACCATAACACCATCACAAACTCAATCTTTCCTTGACTGTTATCAATGACAGAGAGCTCACAACATCAGGAGACAGCTCATTCGGTTGTGTAAAGGAGTTTCTCCTCACAAGGTCCGAGGTTTGGCTCAGTGGATAGAGCGTTGGCCTGCGAAATGAAGGGTCCCAGGTTCAATTCCACTTCCGGACATGTGCCTTGTTTTCGGGCAGATCCCCAGCAGGGGGTGTGCAGGAGGGGGCTAGTTGATGTTTCTCTCTCATCGATGTTTCTAACTCTCTATCCTTCTCCCTTCCTCTCTGTAAAAAGTCAATAAAATATTTTTTAAAAAAAGAACCCATGTGATTACATGGTCCCATACAGAAAATCTGGAGTAAGCTCCTTATTTTGGGGACAGTTCATTACCAGCCTTAATTCTATCTGCAACCTTAATTTTTCTTTATCATGTAACTTAACATATTTATAGTTTTCAGGAATTAAGATGTGGACATCTTTGGAGGGCCATTATTCTGCCTGTCACAGCATATCACTAGAGACCTCCTTGGAGACCAGTTTAGATAAATTGCTCAACATTTGGAGACATAGACATCTTATTCATCTTAGTACAATATCTTGCAACCCATTATTCTCCATCTTGTTTTTCATTTTAACAAGTGAATCTTTAACAAATGTCTACTACAATGAAGATACAATATCTGTGGCATTACCCATACCCTAAACAGCTGTCCTTTCAAGGTTACGAATTTCAAGCAAGAGAAATGGGCTCTGGCTGGTTTAGGCATAGAAAGCATTTGTTAAAAGCTTATTATGAAGTTGATGAAACCTCTGAAATGATGGAGAAAACTGGTTATATATCAAGTAGACAAGAACAGCCCACCAAGTCATATGACAGAACTGATCTGGGCAGAAATTGTTGCTCCTGCCCCTACAATTTTATTGGCCTGAACACAGGACTTTTCCATGAATGTTGCAGCCACCCCTGCCTCCAGAAACTCAATCACCAGGACTTGTTCTCCACTTTCCAGCTTGCTCCTTGACATTTCTTGAACCCAACTTCAAGTCATGGATGGCTGCCTCTGATTGGCCAAACCTAGAGCATGTGCCAGTATCCTCCCTGCAAAAGAGGCTGGATAACTGAACACGTGACATCTTCACTTTTATGTTGGAAGACAGGTTCCCCATCTCACCAGAACCCATAAAGGAGACAATTCACCCAAAGGTGGGGAGATAAAAATAATAATAACAAATGTCCACAGAGACTCATCTCAAAGACTTATTTCTCAAAAGAGAAATATTGATCTTTTGGAATTACCAGTTCTTAGTGAACTCACAGCCTCCAAACCGATTCTTACTTCCTTTTCAAGGTTCACATAACCCCTACACTATTTAAATAGTCATTTCTAGTTCATTTGCAGAGTCTGAGCTCAAGACCATAATTTTTAGAACCCAGATTATGGAAATCAAGACAAGAGGTGCTTAACACCAATCTTCTGGCCTCTCTCTCCCTCCACAGTTCTTCAAATACGCTGACAGGGATCCCACAAAGACTCTGCAAGTCCTCCCTGGATCAGGGGCTACAATTCACATGGATTGGAGTCTTGAATTAATTAAAATCAGTGAGGTTTACCTTTAGCCTTTCTCCTATCTTGAGTTTCAATCTTTCCAAATTAAAGACTTTTGGCTTGTTGAATTGAGCAGCTCTCTCAGTTATCTCTGATAACTGTCAACAATATACCATCATCACCATGCTGTGGACTCCCTTTTTATTCTCTGCCACTATTCTCCAAACAGCACACTATTAATATTTTCAGGGGTGTTTCAAAACCTGAGATCCTTTCAAATTTAGCATCTTTGACATAGTTCTTGCAAACATGCATCATTTCCCCAGGTATGTGGCTACATGCCCTTTTGTTAGTATGTATATTTTTTAAACCCAAGCCCATTAGAGATGATGTTATGGAGTCACATAACAGACAATCAGGATCACACTATGGAAGAAGCATGGATGCTGGGCTCGTCTTGGTGAGATGAGGAACCTACCTTCCACCATAAAACAGGGCCTTGAACTTTGCCTTCATTTCTCACTAGCAGTGTGAGCTTTGCTCTAAAATTGGGGTAATAATACCTACTCCCTCTCATAGAACTGCACAGCTAGGCAGGTATCTTTGTGGCAGTCCCTCGGAGACAGGCTTTTATTGAATTTCTCTTGGGCATTTCCCCTTTGGTGAACATACAGTTTTACCTGTCAGCTCCAGGTAGCACATCTCTAAAAAACAGATGGGCAGAGATCCACCAAATTTGGAGAGTTCTTTGACATAATCCAACATAAAATATAGGCTATATGGCATGCGTAATGTTCCCTTTGGGGAATCAGGAACATTTCAAAATATGCATAAAGTCATCCACCAGAGCAGAGCTGTCCAGGAAGTGTGGGGCTCTAAACAAATTGTTTCTGTGGGGTTCTGACAAATAATCAATTTAGTTTTAAAATATATTATAAAATTCATGGGCCCATGGGAGGCACAGTAATTTATCAATGAAGACTTAGAATAATGAGTAAAGAAGAGGTAATTATGTATTGGTTTATTGTTTAATAGTGCACATGAAAATTTTTCTTTGGGTGCAGGCAAAATCTCTTCCTCCTAATATTGAGGAGCCATCTCTTTGTGTTCTTTGCCATCAAATGCACCATATCTGGCTAGTTTTAGATCTACTACCATGAGGGCAAAAAAAGTAGCAATGTTGTATTTATTTCCAGTGACAATGGTAATTGAGAACATGCATCACTGTGCCTACACAGTTCCCTACTAGCATTTGCTCACAATGCTGCCTCATCCATTGTGCCACCTAAGAACACTAGCTTCCAATGACCCAAAGGGTGTTACTAAGCTTCACTGACAAAAACTACAAATGCAAGTCTTACCCAAAATATGTAGGAAAACATGAATGATAATTTGTATTCCACTTATATCAAATTTACCACTTGAAATTGTATAACATACACATGGAAAAACAGATCTTCCTAGCATATCTGGAACTCTTTCATCTATAATCACCACATTCCTGAAATGTGACCTCCTCAAAGTTGACCACGTGATGGCCTTCCAATCACAGCTACCAGTGAGGAGCGCAAATGAAGGGCCCATGAGCAAAAGAAGAATGGTCCTATTCACACAAGGAAGGTCCAAACCTTGTCCACATGGCTTAAGAACAACCCTGAGGAGCACATCACACATCCATCAGATTCAGGAGAGGTCATCAGTGAGAAGGTTTCATTGGCCATTTCAAAGCACCTCTGGAGGCTATTCAGGAGATAAAGTAACCATACTGGGTGCCAGCAGTGAGGGTTGTGAGAAGATATGAGGCTTGAGAGGTCAACAGGGATCAAAGGTCAGCAGGGTCAAATATAAAAGTACTGACAGATGGACAAAAGAAGCAGCAGTAGCAAGATATGGAAAGGCATAGAGCTATGTAAAAAAACAACAACGTTACATCCAGGAAACATTAGATGATCCTCATATGTCAGGCTAGGAAATTTGAACTTTGCTCTATAAGCCATGAGGGCAACTCATGTAATATCATAAGCAAAAGAGAGATGAGGCCAGACTGAGTTTTTAGGAAAATCACTATAATAGCAGGGTAAAAAGTCAACCTGAAAGGAGATTGGTGGATGAGCAAGCAAATAGGAGGAGATAGTTCTAATTATCCAGTAGGAGATGAAGAGAGTCAGAACTGAACTTAGTAAGGAGTTGCTAAGGAAAACAAAACAGGGTGATCTAGACACATTTCAGTTTGTCAAACAAGGAAGATGCGATGATGGATGGACATAGGAACGAGGGTTAGGGAGGAGCCCAGGATGACTCCCAGGTTCTAGCCTTGGTGACTGGGTGGAGAATGGTGTAATTCCTGAAATGGGGAATAGAGGAGAAGGAGCAAGTTTGGCAGGAAAGAGGACTAATTCAAGATAGAACTTGTCAAGTTAAAGGAGACTATAGAAGAGAAGGGAACACATTCTCAGAAGATAGGGAACACATTCTCAGAAGTCAGGAGTAAAGTTTGGCCTGGAGAGGTCTTGGTTGAGTTGGAACCACATGGCCCAAAGAAGGGATAAATGGCTGCATTTGATCACATATTGTGGGGCGTGTAGACATAAGATGGGTTTCTACAGGTGCTCCAGAGAGCCTCTGGAAGAGATTATGTCTGTCAGCAGCCAAGTGCCATCTCTTCAGGGACATGTGCCTGTAGATGTGGGCCTCAGAACAGGGCAAGGCTGCTTTAACTATCTTCTATGGTTTACAAACATTTTTATATTCACCAAGCACTACTGTGCTCCAGGCTTCTTCCAGGAAATTTCTTTTAAAATATATTGATTTCGGAGAGGAAAGTAGAGAGGGAAAGAGATAGAAACATCAATGATGAGAGAGAGTCATTGCTCAGCTGCCTCCTGCATGCCTTACACCAGGGATCGAGCCCACAACCCGGGCATGTGCCCTGACCAGGAATACAACCGTGACCTTCTGATTCACAAGTGGAAGCTCAACCACTGAGCCATGCTGGACAGGCAGCCAGGAACTTTAATATCTCCCATGAAGTTTTAACTCCCCACAACAAGCCTACGGGATAGGCAATACATCTCCATTTTTAAGATGAGGAAACTGAAGGCCAGGGAAGTGGACAAAGATTGCTCCAAATCCATTTCTTAAATGACAGGAAGACCATTTGAACTCTTGCCAGCTGCTTCCTCTCACTCCCGTCCTATCAGCTCATGTAACCATCCCTACAGCCCTGGCAAGGTTGGCAAAATTACATTTCAGCTGAAGAAAGTGAGGCTCGGAGAGGTGACAGAAGGTAACAGAAGCATGTGTTTTGCCTAATAAGTTTGGAGCAGTCAGCACATTTTCTGAGGCAGCTCCCCCACTGAGCACCACCTCCCATAATCTCATTTTGACCTTTTAATGAAAAATAAACGTCCCCACCTCCGCCCTGGTCACTAGGCCAGATCAGGCAATTATACATGTTTGTGGGAGGGGGGTGGTTCTGAGACACCGGGTCAGCCATGAGCAATGAAGGCACTGAGGAAACCCAGCTGGCCCTGCCCGGTCTTTCCAGGCCCCTCAGGTGCCTCTCCTACTGTCCTTTCAACTCTCTGACCTGCCACCCTGCCCACAACCACCTTCTGCTGCCATCCAGCACACCCCCCACCCTTGGAACTAAAGATTTTACATGTTTTCCAACCGAACTCTAACACAAGGCCATGCAGCTTAGTGGTTAAGGGTTTAAGAACTGGGGTGACCTCTGACCTTTGCCACGCACTAACTCCATGAGTTTGGACAAGTGACTCTGTCTTTCAGAGCCTCAGTGTTGTCTTGTAGTAAAATGGGATGGTGCTAGCACCCAGCTCACGGGATTCAAAAAGAGAGAGTACCAGGGCTGGGAACATGACGAAGCTCAAAAGACATTACTTGTTGGACTCTGTTTGTTCTTTTTATAGAAGTGCAATGAACATACAGAAAAGTGCACATATAAGTGCATAGTTCACTGGTTTTTACAAACTGAACATATGCACGACCAGCACCCAAATCAAGAAATAGAACACGCCCAGCATCCTAGAAGGCCCCACACTCGCTGCACTCACACCTTTCTGGTCACTGTTGCAGCCCAACAGTAACCTTTAACCTTACTTCTAACAGCATGGGTTGGCTTTGCCTGTGTTGAAGATGGCAACATAGTTTTGTTACCGTTATTAAATATGTGCCAGGAACTGGTATAAGCCCTTTAGATGTATTATCTTAGTCTTCACTCGGACCTCTGAGATAGGTATGTTCACATCATCCCCATGTTATCGATAAAGAAATGAAGATGACCCTAAGGAATCTGAAAAAAAAAAATACTGGCAGAAGCAAAATTAGCAAGATCACAATCCAGAAAAGCATAGCATTTCTGTACACTAATAACAGACTATTGGGAATTTAAATTTAAAATATCATTTATAAAATACTTCGGGGTAAATATTAAAAGCACAAACTATTTAGGGG
This sequence comes from Lasiurus borealis, assembly GCA_004026805.1. Taxonomy (NCBI): domain Eukaryota; kingdom Metazoa; phylum Chordata; class Mammalia; order Chiroptera; family Vespertilionidae; genus Lasiurus; species Lasiurus borealis. Next base: position 8,058 of record PVJN01027280.1, read on the forward strand.
TCGATTTAACAAAATTTGTACAGTCAATTTAACAAGAACTGTATGGTCAAAACTGAAAATCATTGCTAAGAGAAAAATAAAGAAGACTTGCCTAAATGGGAAGTAACCCTGTGTTCATGGACTGGAAGACTTGGGCTGTGAAAATGTGAATTTACCCCTGGCAGACCTGTAGCATCAATGCAATCCCAATCAAAATCTCAGCAGGTTTTTTGGTATGAGTGTGTGTTTTTTTAAGAAATTGACAAACTGATTCTAAAATTATATGAAAATTTAAAGAACATAAAAGAGTCACAATAATTTTACAAAAAAAAAAGAATTTGGAGAACTTCATGGACCTGATTTCAAGACTTGCTACAAAGCTCCTGTGATCCAGAAGAGTGTAGTCTTGCAGGAAGGAGAGACATATAAAACAGTGAAATACAACAGAGTCCAGAAATAAACTCCTATGTATATGGTCAGTTGAGTTTTGACAATATGCTCAGTTAATCCAATGATAAAAGGATAGTGTTTTCCACAAATGTACTGGAATAATTGGATATGCATATGCAAGAAGAATAAATAAATAAACAGAAGAAAAATCTTGGCCCTTGCCTCTCACCACACATAAAATTAATTCAAAAATTGATCACAGGCCTAACTGCTAAAGCTAAAACTATAAATGTTTCCTAAGAAATGGAAGAAAATCTATTGGGGCAAATATTTCTTACATAAGATGTAAAAAAATAAAAAATAAAAGAAGACCCATTTTTTTAAAATGACAAATTGGACTTCATCAAAATTAAAATTTTTAAGGGCAATAAGACAACAAAGAGAAAAGGTACATATTGGAAAATATATATTCATATACATATGTCTGAAAAAAGACTTAAAGTACTCTTACAACTTGATAAGAAGGAATCAGCACAAATTTTTAACCTAGCAAAACACTTCACAAAAAAAGATATATAAATTAGCCCCTATCCACATGGATCATCGTTCACTGGGAAATGCAAGTTAAAAGTGAAATGAGATTATATGGCATGCCAATTAGACGGTCTAAAATTTAATAGTTTGACAATACCAAGTGTTGACAAGGAGGCGGGGCAGCAGGAATACTCAAACACTGCTGGTGAGAATGCAAAATAGTACCATCACTTCAGAAGGCAGTCTGGCAGTTTCTTTGAAAGTTAAACACACACTTGTCATATAACCCAACCATCTCACTTCTAGGTGTTTACCTAGGAGAAATGAAAACAGATGTTCAGACAATCCCTCTCCACACCTGTTCTCTCATGGCTCGCTGCCTTCCTAGCTCTTGTAAGTACCATTTTATCAATTGGAGGATGAGAGAGATGTGGTGGTGAGTGCTGGGCCCCACCCAAGGAGTTAAGAAATGGGTGAGAGGGACAAGGAAATAAAAAGATATCTATCTTCAAAGCCTTAGAAACATGAGGGGCCCCAATCCTTAATGGATTTCCACATGTAAAGACAGTACACAGTTGTTGAACCCAGAGTGTGGCCCATAATGGTGATATTTCTGGCCCCGTGGAGGGGATATTTGCAAAGCTCTCACTTAAATGAGAGGTATTCCCTGTATGTGCCATCAGTCAATAGGATCTTCCCTGCCTTCTACTGGGACTCTCAGGTATGTTGGGTCCATAAAAATAATTAACATACCATCCTACAAATGTCATTGAGAAACTGTCGTCCATGGACTCTCCTCCCTATTTGTCTCAGGAGAATATGAATGTGTGTAGTTGTGGAGTGTATGTGTGTGTAGGGGAGAGAGTGAGAGGTGGCAGGGGTTGAGGCTGAAGAGCTATACAAAGAACAGACATGAAGGCCCACATTGGGTACCTGAAATGCTAAGATAACCAGGATCCATAGAAGGACACTGGCCAGACAATGTCAGAACTAGCTTTAGCTAAATGCACCAGCAGCCAGAGTCAGGACTGACTGGGGTAAGAAGGGTAAGGTATGACTAGGTGGGCCTGGGACATCAGCAGCGATGATGGAGGAACCAAGATAGATTCCTGTGCTAGGAGTGTGTCATTCTTTGGTATGGCTGCCCATCATCTTTTTAACAGACTTTTGCAATTTAGGGGAAATAAATATGACAAGATTTCAAATAATTTCCAGTTTCCCACTTGGAAACGGCCTCTATGCCACAGGCACTGGGTCAGCCCTCACCAGTTCGACACTCCAGTCAGGAAGTGGCCGGTGGGAGGACTGGCTCTGCTGGGAGCTCGCTTGCTGTTCCCCTGGTGCAGGAAAAACAAAGGCATTCAGCTTTCAGGGCAGAGTGCTTGCCAAGGCAAACTGCCAACTCAGAGGCAACACCGGTGCTGTCTGATATGGATATGGAAACTGAGGTCCAGAGAAGCAAGGGCATGTGCCCGACTTCCAGCAAGAGATTCTGAGACTTCGAGTGGAGGTAAAGAGAGGAAATTGTTAACAGAGTAGCCAGAGTGCGTTGCAGGAAACGGAGGCACGGAGATGTTACTTGCCTGACGTCAGATGGCCAGTGACTGGAGCTAATCCCCAGCTGGCTGCCTTCAGGAGCTGAGGGTGATAATGATAATAAGGATGAGGACGACAACGATGATGATGATGACAGCAATAATAACAATAATTACCACTCTACTTACAAGGCACCTATTATGTGTCAAAACTGTTGTTTCGTGCATTATCTCAATCTTCATGACAATGCAATGAGATAAGGGTTAGTGAAAACCCCCCTTGACCATGGGTATAAAAGGGTTCAAATCCCCTCCATGAGATTGGGTTTGGAGATGGGCATGCAGGACAGGGCAGGGGTCAGGCTGCCCGGCACGGCAGATCCTGCGTCCTCAGACCTGGAGGCAGGCCCAGGGCGCAGACAGCCCAGCCCTGGCAAGGGAGACATCCTGCCCAGGAAAACCGCAGAAGCGGTGTAGTCGCTGCCGCCTCCTGCCCTGTGTGAGCCTGTAGCAGCTTGTGCAGATCTCCGTGATGACATGAGCGGGGACCAGCCCGCCTGTCCCAATTGCTAGTGAGAAAGCTGCCCTGCGTGCTATGGGGTCCACTTCTCCAAGCCTGGCCAGACCCAAGACCTCGCATTGAGCCAGGTGGGAGGCTAGTGGCTAGAAAAGGATCCCCAGATAACAGACCCAGGAGGAGATGTCAAAACCACCATGGGGCTCTGTCCTTGGGCTTTTCTTGGTTTTTCCATCAGAACAAGAGCCTGCTGGGCTGTGTATGACCTTCCTTGCTGATATCACGTTTGGAACAATACTTCTGAGGTACTCCCAGCAAAGGTACCTGGCTGGGTGAGGACCCTGGGTGCCTGACAAGCACCTTATTCTGCCTGCTACATAGTGACGATAAACATTTATTGAGCAATGACTATGAGACAGGCAAGGAGCCATGAACCTTCCATTCATTATCTCCTTGGGCCTGAGCCTCCATTCTGCTGTGTGACCTGGATGCAGGAACTTCACATCTCTGAGCCTCGTGTCCTCCTACATTTTTTTCCCCAAATACCCAGCTTTGGAGGGAGAAGAAAAAAATGTGACTCTGAAATCATGAATATGAATACAATGCAAAGCAAGAGCAAGTGAGCATAGAGACCCATGTGCCCATGCATGTCTGTGAGAGTGCTGTTCCCCGGGCGGGTTTGTGAATGTGTGCGCACATGCATTTGCACGTGAGCCTAATTAGTCAGAACTCCTGTGTGTTCCCTCTCTGTCCCTGCTTTCGCGCTGTGGGTCCAGGCGAGGTCTCGGAGCTTGCTCTTTCTACCTCTCTGCCGGCAGTGTTTACTAGTATAACCCTTTCTTATAGCAAAGCCTGGGCTATAGCATGAGTGGCAGCTAATCAAAGCCACTGCCTGCACGTGGACTCAGCCCCACGCCCTGCTCACTTGCTTCCTCTTGGCCAGCCCTGTGCCCTGGGAACTTTCCCTTAGACTGGGTAATTGAGCCAGACATGGCCGCTGAGAAAAGGAGAACCTCATCCAAGGTGGAGGGGGAAGGAGGAAGCCCTGTTCCAAGTCCCATTTTGCTTTCTCAGTGTCCTGAGCAAATGCACCTGCAGGAGAGCAGAGACCTGGGTTTGTCCACATCGAGGGGAGGCTTCATAGATACATGTTAGGGGACATCGACCAGCCTCAAGGGTCATTTGGACAAGCCCCAATTTATGAGAGAATGGAGGTTTGCATAGCTGAAGTGACTTATCCAGGGTCACACAACAACATACACAACAAAGATATTCTGACCCAGTTCCATCCTACACCAAAGCCTGTGTTTAGTTCGCTGTGTCCAAGGAGGCATCAATCTGTGGGCACCTGGTGATGTCAAAGATGAGAGGGCTGGGTTTGCCAACCTGCCCTGACATGGAGCCTTAGCCAGAGGGACAGACAAGAGAGTGCTGCTCTGTCTGAGACAGCATCCACGGAGGGCACTGACATGGAGACCACTTAGCGGCTCTCTGGGGGGCAGGGTCCTGAGGCTGCTCCGTCTCCTCACTGTAGACTGGACTAGCAAGCCCCACCTCTCAGGGCTGGCAGACTGAAGCGTGTTTCGGGTGGCAAGCACACAAGCGAGGTGTGGCCGGACTATGGGGTGTGTGTGCTTAGGGGAGGGGTTGGAGACGCAGGTCTGTTGAAGGGCAGGTGGGAAGACTGGACAGGAGGCAGGGACAGATCCTAAAGGTTCCAGGGACACCATCTATTTTGTTTCTCAAACCGGATGGCTTGAGGCAACCAAAACATATTCCCTCACAGTTCTAGAGGCCGGAAATCCAAAATGAGTTTCGCTGGGCTGGTATCCAGGAGTGGCAGGGCAGACCTCCCTCTTGGGCTCCCAAAGACACTTGTTCTTGCCTCATCCGGCTCCTGGTGGCTGCTGGCATTCCCTGATTTCAGACGCATCTCTCCCATCTCTGCCTCTGGGCCACATTGCTTCTCCTCTTACATCTGTATTCTCTGGATGGTGAAATCGCCCTCTCCCTCCCTCCTATAAGAACAATCTCCCCATCTCAAGATTCTTAACTTAATCACATCTGCAAAGACTCTCTCTCAAAAAAAAAAAAAATACCATTTACAGGCTCTAAGGGTTAAGACATTTTAGCCTTCCTTACCTTCTAAATAAATTTACACTTTATGATGATGGCAGTGGGGGCCGTTGGAAGGTTTCAAGAGAAGAGTGTGATGATGAGATTTCTTTTCTAAAACAAATGAGGTTTTCTCGTCTATATCCTGTGCTCAAGATTTCAGAAAAGTCTCTGTGCCTTTTCTTCTTGGTCATTTCCGGTTCCCTGTCCGTCCCCCAGGATTCTCTTTTTCACTTACATAGGATCCTCTGTACTTTCACTCACATACAGAATTCAGTCTTTCCTCTTTGGTTTTTACCCCATCCCTCTCATCTTTACCCCCCCCCCAAAAAAAAAATCACTCATTCTAAACACTAGTGTCTGCTGATGACTTTGCTGAGGCTTGCAGTGTTGGAGAGAATTAACATCATGCAATGCAAACAATTTTAAATGAAGTGCTAAATACTTTGTTCTTCTATGTCCTTGAGCCCCTCTGGCCATCAGGCCTCTCCAAGTGAACTCTCATGTTTATAAGCAAGAGTGACTCCCTCCCCAGCTTCTAAAACCAGCAGTAAGTATAAAAAAATTTTTACCATTGCATGTATGTATATAGAAGCATGTTATAGATAAATAGATTTGGAGGGCCACCTCATATGTAAATAACATACACACAGAGAGACACACACACACCCCATAGGACACAACTCATTTCCAACTTGGAAGAAGCATGTTCTAATGTCATTACCACAACCAACCGACCTGTCTGGTTTGAGCAGGTAATTAGCATTCTCCCAGGATGGCCAGGCCCCAGTGCTCCAACATGGATCCCAACAGACTTCTTCACAGCAAGAGGCTCAGCTTTGGTGTAATTACCTATGCACACCAGGTACCCTGGTGTGATGTCAGTGCTTTCACATTGTTTATTCTAATTAAAACAGAAATTGCAGGTCTTCGGTGCTTGTAATTACAGCCTATGAACTAAATTGACTGAGGCCCCTAATTAACCTGAAACACGTCTCCCTGGCTGGAGGTGTAAGTTTGGACTTGACTGGTGTGGGCATTGTGTCGGCACTGAAAAGGGAACTGGGGAAGAGCTAGTAGAGACAGGGAGAAGGTGGCCCTCTCCAAACACAGCCTCATGGTGGCCTCTACCCCCTAGGCCACACAGTGGGTTCAATTTCAAACATACCTGTTAGCAAAAGACATAGTCAACAAAATTGCATTGATAACACCTGACAATCAATTAATGGAATATACCATATCAATAGAATAAAGAAACAAAATCCACATGGTCATCTCAATAGAAGCAGGAAAAACATTTGACAAAACCCACCACCTTTTCATGATTAAAAAGAAAACACTTAACAAACTAGGAATAAGAGAGAACTTTCTCAAAATCTATAGCTATGAAAAACCCTCTCTAACATCCTACTTAATGAAGAAAGTGGCTGTTTTCCCTAAGATCAGGAACAAGACAAGGATGTCATTCTGCCACTTTTGTCAACGTTATTCTGGGGGTCCCAGCCAAGGCAATTAGGGAAGAAAAAGAAATAGCGACATCCAAATTGGAAAGAAAAAAGTAAAACTATCTCTATTCTTAGATGATACAATCTTCTATATACAAAATTTTAAGGAATTCACAAAAAATATTAGAACTAATAAATAAGAGCAGAAAAATTGCAAGAAACAAGTTCAATGCACAAAAATCAACTGCATTTTTATACACTTGCAGGGAATAAAATTAGAAAAACAATTCAACTTGCAATAGAATCAAAAGGAGTAAAATACTTAGAAATAATTTTTTTAAATATATGCAAAACTTATACTCTGAAAACTGCAGCATATTGCTGAAAGAAATGAAAGAAGACTTATATAACAGGGGGGAGGGGAAGATTGAATACTATTAAGATGATAATATTCCCCAAGTTGATCTACAGATTTGAAGAAACTTCCATTAGAACATCAGCTGGCTTCTTTTCAGAAATTGACAAACTGATTCTTAATTTCATATGTAATTGCATGTTTCTCAGAATAACCAAAAAAATCTTTGAAAAGAACAAAGTTGAAGGACTTTCATATTCTGATTTGCTTTCACCATAAATAAGTTGTGCCCTTTTTAGAAGCACACACAAATGGAATCATACCCTATCTAATAAAAGGGTAATATACAAATTAACCATCACTCCATCACAAAGATGGCGGCACCCATAGCCACAAGATGGTGGCGCTAAGTCCTCTCAGCCCCAGTGAGAGGAGGGGCGGCCACTGAGAGCAGGCAGCATAAGTGTTCCGTGCCCGGCCACAGATGGGCCTCTGGGCCATAGAGAACCTCTGGGCAGTGGGTGCAGAGCTGCCAGGCCCCACAGAGAGCTACTGGCACACAGATTCATGTGCTGGGCTACTAGTGGTATATATCCCTGTATATGGCTTATTTCACATAAAATATATGGAGGTTTATCCATATTGTTGCATATATCAGTAATCTGTTCTTTCTTATTGCAGTGTAATAGTATTCCATAATTTGTTTATCCATTTTTCTATTGATGGACACCAAGACTGTTTCCAATTTTTTTTTATATTTTATTGATTTTTTACAGAGAGGAAGGGAGAGAGATAGAAAGTCAAAAACATCGATGAGAGAGAGACATCGATCAGCCGCCTCCTGCATGCCCCACAGTGGAGATGTGTCCGCAAGCAAGGTACATGCCCCAGACCGGAATGGAACCTGGGACCTTTCAGTCCGCAAGCCGACGCTCTATCCACTGAGCCAAACCAGTCTCGGCTGTTTCCAATTTTTGACTATTATTAATGATTAGAGGCCCAGTGCATGAAATTTGTGAGCTCGGAGAGTGGGGGTGTCCTCTCAGCCTGCCCTGCACCCTCTCGCAGTCTGGGAGCCCTTGGAGGAGTAGGCCTAAACCATCAGTCGGACATCCTTAGGCCTGCCACAGAGGCGGGAGAGGCTCTCGCTGCCGCTGCTGCACTCACCAGCCATGAGCCTGGCTCAAGGCTTCTGGCTGAGAGGAGCTCCCCCTGTGGAAATGCACTGACCACCAGGGGGAAGCTCCTGCATTGAGCGTCTGCTCCCTGGTGGGCAGTGTGCATCATAGTGACCAGTCGTTCCGCTGTTCAGTCAATTTGCATATTAGTCTTTTATTATGTAGGATATCCTGCTAGAGACATTCTTGAATAAACTTTTTAGTAGACAAATATTTTCAGTTTTCTTAAGATGTCAAAGATGAAACAGCTGGGTTTGCCAACCTGGGAATGAAATTGCTCAATTATAAGGTAGATAATGTTTAGATTTATGGAGGAAAAAAAAGTCAGTTTCCCAAACTCCCACTGGCAAAGAATGGGAGTTCTAGTTGCTTCACATTCTTAAAAACATTTGGGGTTGTCAGTCTTTTCTTTATTTTAGACCTTCTAAAACGTGTATAGGGCACAATACTGTGGTTTCAATTTGAAGACTTTGATGATTCATGATGTGCTCATTGGCCATATGTTTATCTTCTTTTGTAAAATGCCTGTCAAATTATTTTGCCCATTTGTATTGTTTTTATCCTTAATTCTGAAATGGTAAGAGGTCTTTATATGTCTTGAATACCAGTCCTTTTTCAAGTAGCTGGGGTTTTTTTGTTTGTTTTTAATATATTTTATTGATTTTTTACAGAGAGGAAGGGAGAGGGATAGAGAGTTAGAAACATCGATGAGAGAGAGACATCGACCAGCTGCCTCCTGCATATCCCCTACTGGGGATGTGCCCGCAACCAGGATATATGCCCTTGACCGAAATCGAACCTGGGACCCTTCAGTCCACAGGCCGACGCTCTATCCGCTGGGCCAAACCGGTTTCCACACAAGCAGCTGTTTTACTAATATTTTCTCTCAACTGTGGATTGTCTACTTGCTTACCTAACAATGTCTGTAAGCTAACGTATTTGTTTTTCTTTCATGACTCCTGTCTAAGAAATCATTGCATATTTCTAAATCAAGATGATATTCTCCCATTTTGTCTATTGGAAGATATATGGCATGAAGTAGGAGTTGGAGTCCTTTTTTTATTTTTTATTTTTCACATGAAAACTAGGTATTCCACCATCATTCATTGAAAGACTTTCCTTTCTGCGCGGAAATGCTTTGGTACCTCTGTCAAACATTAGTTGATCAATTGAGTCTGTTTCCAAGCTTTTTGTTCTATTGCATTGGTCAATTTGTCAAATTTTATGCCAGTACCACATTCTTGATTACCATAGTTTTAAAATGAATTTTGAAGTCAAATAGTCTAATTTCTCCAATTTTATTCTTCTTTATCAAGATTGCTCTTGATATTGTAGGTTCTTTGTATTTCTATATAAATGATAGTTTATCCATTTCTGAAAAAAGACATTTTGAGATTTCTACTCTGATTGTGTTGAATCTATTGGTCAATTAGGGAAGAATTAATATCTTAACAACATTGAATTTTCCTACCCATAAGTAGCCATTGATTTTGTATTTTTTAGTTATTCCTAACAATGTTGTATAGTTTTCAGTGGGGAGATCTCGCACCTATTCTGTTCAATTTAATCTTCAGTAATTTATTTTGTTGTTGATGCTCTGCAAAGAGATTTTTTAATTTCACCAAGTAGTTGTTGCTAGTATATCACTAATAAAATTGATTTTTGAATATTAACCTTGAATCCTATAAACTCATCTGTTAGTTGTAGCAATTGTTTGGTAAATTTCTTAAGATTCTCTACATAATCATGACACTTAACCTTTTCCTTTCCTGTCTGTTTGCATTTCACTTATATTTTTTGTTTTATTTGTTTGTTGTTTTTTTACAATGGCTCCAAAGTTTAATAGGAAATAACAAGAGAAAAAACATCTTTGCCTTATTCCCAATCTTAGTCTAAAAGTGTTCAATATTTCACCAGTATGATTTTTGTTACAGCCTTTTAATAAATAGTTTTTATCAGATTGAGAAATATCTAATTTATTCCTAGATTGCTGAGTTTTTATTATGAATAGGTAGATGTTCATTTTTGTCAAATGCCTTTTCTCCTTGATATTTTTTTCTTCTTAATTTTGTAAATGTAGTTTTTCACTTGTTAAATGAACAAGATTTACACTGTTAGATTTTTAAATGTTAAACCAACTTTGCATTTTGGGATAAAGCATACTTAGTCATTTTGTGCTATCTTTTTTAAATACTGCTAGATTTCATTTGCTAATATTTTGTTAAGGATTTTTGAGTCTTTGTTCATATAGGATTTTAGTCAGTAATTCGTTTTTTCACTCCTTCTTTCTCCTTTTGGAATATTTGTCAGATTTTAGTATCATGATTTCATAAAGTGAATTGAAAAGTGTTCCTTCCTCCTATTTTTTTCTGAAAGAGTTTATGTAATATTAGCATTATTCCTTCCTTAAACATTGAAAGAATTCGTCAAAAATATGTAAGCCTGCAATTTCCTTTGAGGAAAGAGTTTTAACTTTTTGACCCTACATTTACATAGAGAAGTTGGTATTTGCTTATTTCTGTGCTTGTGAAGACATTTTTAAATGTCATTCTTTTTTGTTCAATCTTTTATCTAACAGAGCTATGCTCTACTGAGATAGAATCTCCAACTTCCACTGTCTTATTTTCTTTATTTTCTTTCTCTTTTTTATTGTCTAAAGTTTTACATATTTTTCCTTTTCCCCCAATTGACCAACCTCCCACCGCCCGACATCCATTCCTGCCCCAGGCAAGCCCCCACCGCCCTAGTGTCTGTGTCCATTGGTTATGTTAATACGCATGCATGCAAGTCCTTTGGTTGCTCTCTAAAAGCCACCCTCCACCACCACCATTAGTCTCTGGATCTATTCTTATACCCACATATAAGTGAGATCATGTGATATTTATCTTTCTCTGACTGGCTTATTTCACTTAGCATAATGCTCTCCAGTTCCATCCATGTTGTTGCAAATGGTAAAAGTTCCTTCTTTTTTATAGTGGCAAAGTATTCCATTGAGTAGATGTACCACAGTTTTTTAATCCACTCATCTGCTGAAAGGCATTTAGTCTGTTTCCAAATCTTAGCTATTATAAATTGTGCTGCTATGAACATAGGGGCGCATATATTCTTTCTGATTGATGTTTCTGATTTCTTAGGACATAGTCCTAGAAGTGGGATTACTGGGTCAAATGGGAGTTTCATTTTTAACTTTTTGAGGAAACTCCATACTGTTCTCCACAGTGGCTGCACCAGCCTGCATTCCCACCAGCAGTGCACGAGGGTTCCTTTTACTCCACATCCTCTCCAGCACTTGTCATTTGTTGATTTGTTGATAGCCATTTATTTTCTGATATTCAAAACCAACGGAAGTCGTGGACATCTATATAGCAGTTATATCGATTATATAACAATTTATAAGTTGTGAATTGCACACCATTCTGTGCAATCTCTCACTGTCCTGCTTAGGTTATGATTCATTCCTTTATCCAAGTAACACAGTACTTGTGTTTGAGTAACCCTTATTTTACTTAATAATGGCCCCAAAGCCATTCATATTACTTTTATTACAGTATAGTGTTATAATTGTTCTGTTTTATTGTTGGTTATTGTTGGTAATCTCTTACTGTGCCTAATTTAGAAGTTAAACTTTATCATAGGTATGCAAGTATAGGAAAAAACATAGTATATAGAGTTTTGTACTACGCATGATTTCAGGTATCCATTAGGGATCTTGGCACATATCCCCTGTGGATAAGGGGGGACTATTGCAGTCTCCAACAGGCCATACTACCCAGGATCAGTGCATGATGACCCCAACTTTCTACCCTGTCATTTTATTTTAAAAATAATCATCATCTTTATCTCCAAAATATATATTGAGGATGGCAAGACTTGGCTGAATTATAAAGCAACACTCACAGACTTGAGAGATGGCCAGGCAATTTTTTTAATTACTGTAGATGTTATGTCTCTCAGCCAATGCAAAGAGGGGAACAAGGAAAGAATGAGTGTCTCCACTTTTATGATGGTGGTGCTTTACTGTTTCTATGTCTTCATTAGAAAGGATAATTGGACATCAAAAGAGGCTGTGCCAGGGGCGGCCAGCTGATTTCTTTGAAAACCTACAATGCTTTGCTCTGCATACACACTGCCGGCTGGCACTGAGGAAGCGATTGGCATGCAGTATACATTTTCCCTTCCTTCTGCTGAAATCCTACCCCACTAATTGCATAAGTAGATTCACCTTCCCTGATTGTGTTTTTGGGGAAAGTAGTCAATATGTCCACAATTCAAATAAAAACCAGATGATTATGTCCTCAACTACATTCAGAAAGGAGGAATTCCATTCAAAGAATCAGGAAGGCTAGACAATGATGACTTCAAGGTCCCAACCTCTTCCCTAATTCAGCTGCACTCCTGGTTACTCCAAAGTTTTTAAAAGTTCTTGGAAATACCAGGCCATCTGAATTCACTCAGTGCCTTCTGGTTCATGTGCCCTGACTATCACCAAAGTAAAAGTTGAATGTAAGGTGTCTATGAAGGAAGGAGAAACATGGTCCTGTAACTGCTACAGATAATATGCAGGATTCTGTGCACTTATCTAATGATGAGGTGGTTTAAAGGGGATGATTTCAAAGATCACAAATGAGCCCAATCTTGAGAATATCCTTGATAGCTAACAAAGCTATAGAAGTCCCATTGAATGAATTGAACACATAGCCAGCCATCCTGTGAGTGACTTCTATGTACACGTTTGCTTCTGAGTTCCTAGTTATGTTTCAAAGCCACAAAATGTGAACTCCTCCACTACAGTGTAAGCTCCAGGAGAACTGGGCTTTGATCACCTGGTTACAGAATAAAGTTTGGTTCGTAGAAGATGCTCAATTAATATAGATTGAGTTCTTTTGAATGAATGAATAGAACTCCAAAACAGATGTTAACCGCATTATTAAGAATCGTATCTGCTCGGATGGAGCCAGTGCACTGCCCAAAGAAAACAGACATCAGCCTGCCTGAAAGACATATTTTCCATCTTAGATATTGAGAACCCAGGATGTGTAGCAGTGACAAATGGGATTCTATAAGAGGAGAGCCTACTTGGTTCAGTCCATTCTTGGCCTCAAAATCCTAACTAGCGGTACTCAACTAATATAAGTACAGTACTCAAATAGTGTTGCCTCCCTGACCTCCTTGCCTGCTGCCTTTGTGTGAATTTAACTTTTTGGTGGGTAAAAAGGAGTGTGAAAATCAGTCAAAACAAAAATCTGACACAATTGATTGGAACTCAAGTCAGCTCTCCAGAATCACCAAGGAAATTACCTCCTCTTTCTCAGGTCCACAGGTTTTTTTGTTTGTTTGTTTGTTTGTTTGTTTGTTTTCATGAAATGGTGCTTTCAAGCAGGAAAAGTGAAACAACAATGGGACACCATGAACGCTTGGTTTATGTCCTCTAGCACAACCACTCCCACAAAAGAAAGTAGTGCAAGCTCTCTGGTAGCAAGTTCACTATTGTATCCCCAGTGCACTTGAAAAATATGGAAGGAATGAAAAGATGGATGAATGAATAATATGAGCAGTACACAAGATACAGGTTCAAAGGTTCCCTTACTAATCCACAACTCAAGGCATTCTCCCCACGGTCTCACCCCTTGACCTTGGAGTAAACCTTCCTACACTCCACTTCAGTGTTTCTCCCTCTCTCTAATCACCAGAGTCAAAATTGCACATGTTCTTGTTCATCCCTAAGCCTGCACCTCCATTCACCTTGTTGGTCAAGGTCTGATCCATCATATTCACCAAGATATGTTTATCTATTTCTTCTATCTTGTCAATTTTATTTCTTCCAACTAAATGCTTTTCTTTCTAAGGCCATGCTTGCACTTTATGCCTCTCCCTCTTCTTGGCCATAGCTGATTAGAAGTCAACACCTGAATCAAATTAGGCCAATCCTGTCTATCTCCCAGGAATTCTAGGCTGGTCCCTGGAAGGAAAGGGGTCTTGAGGAATTTATACTCACCCAGCATATGACCAGAGAAGCAGAGAATGCTGGCCTGAGGAAAGGAGAGACAAGGCACATATATGGAAGCAGTGACGACCGACAGGTGCTCCCTAAGTCTCAGAATCCTCCAGGTCTGGTCCCAGTCCCTTCCTCAGGCCAGGCTGCATTTTGCAAAATAGCCTGAGGTCCTTGTAATCAATCCTTTGACCATTGATAGCTTAAGCTAGTAAAAGTGGGCTTCTGTCGTTTATAACTTAAAAACCTAGACAGTAATGGACTAGTCTCCTGGTGCCTGACCTGCACTGGCTTGCATGGTTCTTTCCCATCATTGATTGAGAGCTTCCTACATTCGAGACATCATACTATGCACTCTATAGTGTCCAAATTTTCTCAAGTTAAAAACTATTGGAACTCTGTTACAAAACCCAGTAAAGTAGGCACTATCGCTATCATTCTTACTTGACAAAGGAAGCCCAGAGAAGTGAAAAGTAACATCAAAATCACAGAGTTAGCAATTGGCAGAGCAGGACGAAAAAGCAGTCCTGTCCAATGCCTGAGACCACAGTCTGACCCACTGAGCCACAACTTGTTCAAATATGCCCTTGAGGAAAGCACTGGGTAACAATTAGGTCTGAGGATAACTACCCGTGCCCTGACTGCTCCTTGCAGCGCTGAACTCTCTCTGTGAGGTGAGTTCTCTGCTCCCAGCACAGTGGAAAGCTCGGCGAGGCCTGGCTGAGGGACAGCATAGGTGTACGGTGGGACCCTGCCCAGGGAAGCCCTTCAGAGTCACAGAAGCACTGAGCTCCACGAGTCAGCAGTAGGCAACAGGCTGGGGCGACCAGACCTGCACTGGGCCAGAGAGATGTTTGGTTCAAAGGTGGCAGCGAAAATCATCAAAGGGACACTGGACATGGGCTGTGGTCAAGATTTGGGGATCAAGGCATGTGGCAATACGTTGCTCCCAGAGGTATGTGAAATGAGGGGCAGGAAGGCTTCTCTGGAGGCACAGGAACATTCTGATCTGATTGATATATTTAATGCCAGGAAGAAAATTTGAGGCCAAAATGCCCAAACAACTTGGTTCTTTGAAAAACAACTAACTTGGCTGTTGGAATGTCTAGTGGCAAAGCAAAGACAGAATTTCCAGGAATGACATTCCCAAGCAGATGTGTTGATTTTATTTTAATCTAATAAATCTTTATTGTTCAGATTATTACATTTGTTCCTCTTTCCCCGCTCCCCCCCCCCAAAGCTCCCCTCCACCCGGCTTCCATCTCTCCCTCTGACCTCCCATCTCTCCCTCTGACCTTACCTCCCTCCCGTTGACTTCATCCATAGGTGTATGATTTTTGTCCAGTCTCTCCCTGCACCCCCCTCACCCCTTTTCCCCTGAGAATTGTCAGCCCACTCCTGTTCTATGTCTCTGATTCTATTACAATCACCAGTTTATTCTGTTCATCAGATTTTTAATTCACTTGATCTTTAGATTTACTTGTTGATAGATATGTATTTGTTGTTCATAATTTTTATCTTTACCTTTTTCTTCTTCTTCCTCTTCTTAAAGAGTACCTTTCAGTATTTCATATAATACTGGTTTGGTGTCAATGAACTCCTTTAGCTTTTTCTTATCTGTGAAGCTCTTTATCTGACCTTCAATTCTAAATGATAGCTTTGCTGGGTAGAGTAATCCTGGTTGCAGGTTCTTGCTATTCATCACTTTGAATATTTCTTGCCACTCCTATCTGGCTTGCATAGTTTCTGTTGAGAAATCAGCTGACAATCGTATGGGTGCTCCCTTGTAGGTAATTAACCGTTTTTCTCTTACTGCTTTTAATATTCTTTTTCTTTTGCTCTTGGCATTTTAATTATGATGTGTCTTGGTGTGGTCCTCTTTGGATTCCTTTTGTTTGGGGTTCTGTGAGCTTCCTGGGCTTGTAAGTCTATTTCTTTCACCAGGTGGGGGAAGTTTTTAGTCATTATTTCTTTAAATAGGTTTTCAGTATCTTGCTTTCTCTCTTCTTCTGGCACCCCCATAATTCTGATGTTTGTATGCTTAAAGTTGTCCCAGAGGCTTCTTATACAATCTTCACATTTTTTAGTTCTTTTTTCTTTTTGCTTTACCAGTGGAGTGTTTTTTGTTTCTTTGTATTGCAAATCTTTGACTTGATTCTTTCGTTCCTATAGTCTGCTGTTAGGTTTCTGTATATTAGTTTTTATTTCAGTCAGTGTATGTTTAATTTCTAGTTGGTCCTTTTTCATCTCTAGTTGGTCCTTTTTCATCTCCTTTTTGGTCTTGTTAAATGTATCCATTTTTTCTAGGAAATTCTTGAAAAACCTTATAACCATGATTTGAACTCTGTATCCAGTCTTTTGTTTTCCTCCATTTCTTTCATTTGTGATCTGTTCCTTTGTCTCTGCATTTTCACTGCTTCCCTGAGTTGGTAAAGTAGCTTTGTGTGCAGGATACTTATATGGCCCAGTAGCTCTGCCTCCCCAGTTACCTGAGATGGACTCTCTTGGTACACCCCTTTGTGGACTGTGTGTACAGCCTTGTTGTATTTAAGTCTTGATTGTTGTTGGTTTTGCTGGAGGGAATTGAATTCCAAGCCAATTGATTGCAAGGATCAGTTGTGTCTATGCTGGGAGAACTTTTGTGCTGGAATCAGACTTATGATATAAGACTTGCAAAATCGCAAAAGCCTCTCCGTTCAGCTTGGATGGGGCAGAGTCTCAGGGCTGAGCAGACAGCCTTGGCTTCCTGTCAATCCTGCCCTACTCAGCCCCTGGCTTTGTGTCCCTTGGTAATTGCTGCAGCCCTCTCTGTGCGAACGCGCACATCTCCAGACCTTTACCTTTCTGGCTCCCCTGAGTTTCCGTGCACTCCATGGACCTCTATGAGTCTGGGTCCCCAGGGTCTTGTCCAAAACTGGGGTTCAGTCCAGTCAGAAGTGGATTTAAGTGCAGTTGGGAGGTTCTGTCTCCCTCCCACTAGAGAAAGCCAGTGGCACAATCAGCAATCAGCCCTCTGTGTGCATACTCATGTTCACGTACCTCCAGACTTCTGCTTTTTCATGGCTCCCCTAAGTTTCCAAGCACTCCTCCCTTTTCACGGCAGTCCAAACTACCCCCATATGAGTCTCACCCAGAACTGGAGTTCAGTGCAGTCAGATCTGGGGTTCAGTGCAGTCAGCAGTTTCCATCTCCCTCCCGATAGAGGAAATCAGCCAGGCACTCCGCCACCCATCCTCTCCAGACACATGTCTCTGTACCTCAGCTTTTTGCAGCTCCTCTGATTCTCTGTGAACCCCTCTTTTTCCTTCTAGTTATAGAATTTCCACTCAGCCAAATTTCCTGTGGTTCTGGATGATGCTGTTCAGTCTTTTAGTTGTAGTTTTGAAATTGTTGTGCGAGGCAGCAGTTTACGGGTTTACCTATGCTGCCATCTTGGTTTCTCTGATTTTTTTTTTTTTAACCATTCACAATGATCATGTATTCTCAGAAAAAAATAACACCCTTTTCTTCACATTGATGAGCAGAAAGGAAGAGATTACCTACATCTGTAATATCCGATGTAGACACCACATATGGCTATTAAACACTGGAAATATAGTTAATCTGAATCAATATATTCTAGTAAAGGCAAAATTCCAGATTCCAAGGACTTAGTATAAAAAAGGGGATGTAAAATATCTTGCTAATAAAGTTTCATATTATTGCATGTTTTCCCCCAATCTATTTTGGCTCCATTCTCTTTGTCTCTGCATATGTCAATAATATCACAATTTTTAGTATCAATGGTTTATCAACATTTTTTCTTATTATTGATAATTTAGAAAATGTCTTTAGCTTCATAATTCTTTGTTAACTTCCTCTATATTTTGAGTGTTATAGGACTAGACTAAGTCTTTGCTACGTTTTCTCACATTTGAGTTCTGAGACTTGTGAGAACTTTTCACAGAATAGCTCTGGCCCTGTGCTATTTCACACTCAGTTTCTCCTCCATCCTTTGGGCACCATGGGACACACTCATATCATGACACAATCTCTGGCTCCAAACTTTCATGTCGCCACATGTCACATGTGAAATGGCAAAATGCGTGATACGAGTTTCCCTGGAAGCTATTTCTACACCACGCTGACTAATGATTGCTTAACTGCATATCCCCATAACTACAACCCCAGACTACGTGTATACCCAACTCAACTTCCTCTAACCTAGACCCCCAAAGTCTGGGGAGCCATTCTGACAGTAAGAGGAGGTAGAGGGACAGACGACAGAGTCAAAGATAGTATAGCCTTAACCTATGTCAGTTAAAATACCTTACTTTTGCAAATTTGGCAGAAACATAGAACCCTGGGAACACAGTGCTGGGAACGCAGTGCTAAGACCCTGAGCAAGGACCCTGAGCAAGGACCCTGGGCTGAGACTTCAGAAGATAAGCAGCCAAGCTGCCTCAGGCAAGGGGGCATGGTCTGGATGGTTTTGGAAAGATAGCCTGGATGAAATAGTTAGGACCAGACTGTAGAGGGCTCTGAAAAGCGGTTGATGGGTTTAGCTTTTAACCAAGCAGAAGAAAATCATAAAAGCTTTTCCTTTAAAAAAAAAAAAAAAAAAAGAAAGAACAGCATTTGTTTTAGGAAGATAATTCTGACAGTGATGGAAAGGGTTGTTGGGGAATTTTTCTGTTTGTTTTAGTTTCTTCCTTTAACTCACAGCAATTTTATGGAATCTCCTCCCCTACAAAAAAAAAAAAAAAAGAAGATAAGAAATACAAATTTAAATTTCTTTTACATTGAGAAAACTATCTAAAAGATATTAAAGAGCATTTTGTGATAAAAGACCCCACCTGATTCCACCACAATAACCTAATTAAGAATGATTATGAATATAGACTGTGAAGTAAAACTTCTCAGCTCAAAATTTGGCCTCACCACTTCCTAATTCTGTGACCTTGGATGAATTCTGGAAGCTCCATGAAGCTCCTTCTGTTTTCTCATCTGTAAAATAGGAAAAATAATAGAACCTAAGCATGGAGTCATTGTGAGGATGAAATGCGCTAACGCACTTCAAGCCCACAGCAGTTTCTGACTCCATTGATATTAGCTGTAGTTATTACTGTTTGACAGATCCCTTCCCCAAGCAGATAGGTTTCACTGAATCCTCACCTTGGAGGGGTCTCTTTCATGGTTCCTTGTTATTGCATTAAATCATCAGAATATTAAACATTAAAGTATTCAGGATCAAATGCTGCAACCCAATTCCTGAGAGGAGGACCAAGGTGGGCGAGGGAGGGAGTTTAAGATGTTGGGGAGATGAGTCACCACTCAGAAGGGCAGTGAGAAAGGGAAGCCTAGACAAACTGCCTTAGTCAGGACTCTGAGTTTCAAGGGATAAAAGCTCAACTAAAAAGACATTTAAGAACACTGAGACAGTATTGGCTCCCACTACCTAAGAGAAATGAGGGGCGTACTCAAGCTCATCAGGATCCAGGAGCTCAAAAAATGTTGCCAAGTGTCTCTACTTTTCCCTCAGCATTGTCACCTCTGTGTGTTCCCTTATTTTCTTCTCTGGTCATCATGATGCACAGGGAAGTGGAAATGTCCCCAAACTCCATATGTACTTCATTCCTACTTAGCAAACTTGGAGCAAGGAAAGTCACATGGCCAGGAATGGTAGGATTCAGTCCCTGCAACTCCAGCAGGACCCCAAGGAGGGAAAAATGAGTGGTATTTTCAATAGAAACAGGGGAAGATGCAAAACAGACCAAGATGACAGAGGCCACTTCACAGGGGTGAGCAATGTGAAGGACAGACATTGCATCTTTCTTGGGTCTTCCAACACCAGGATTTCCATTTCGAGGTTCATTTCCCTGCACACTGCAGGCTTCTTACAAGCAGCAGACCGTGGGAGTCTGCCACCCACCCAGACTCTGGGGCAGGCTGCCACCTGCTTCTTACAAGAGGCAACCTGGCTCCGAGGCCTGGGCTGTGGCTGTGGGCACCAAGTCAGGCACTGGGTGTTCTTGGGCTGGGGAGCCTGCTGAGTCAAAAGGCCTCAGGCCTGGGCACAGGCTTCTGCTCCTTTGAGATGGGAAGTATTGAACCATCTAGAGGCAGAGCAGGCTGCTCTGCGTGTCCGCTAATTGGAGATGGT
>PVJN01027281.1:0-28238 GCA_004026805.1 Lasiurus borealis
GCCCGTTCTAGCATCTCCTGCAGGAATGGCCCGTTCTAGCACCTCCTGCAGGAATGGCTCCTCGCATCTCCTGCAGGAATGCCCGTTCTAGCATCTCCTGCAGGAATGGCCCGTTCTAGCACCTCCTGCAGGAATGGCTCCTCGCATCTTCTGCAGGAATGGCCCGTTCTCGCATCTCCTGCAGGAATGGCCCGTTCTAGCATCTCCTGCAGGAATGCCCTGTTCTCGCATCTCCTGCAGGAGTGGCTCGCGGTGGCTTTGAAAGCGAGGACTGGCTTCGCCCGTCCTCCCTGGTCGGAGGCCCGTCCCTGGCCTGGCGTTGGGTCACCGCCTCCCTCCACAGTGGCTGGGGACCTGGACACCCCTCTTTCTCCCTCTCCCCCCAGTTCCTCCCCCGTTTCTGCGGGGTGTGTGTGTGTGGGGGGGGGGTTCCATCAGAAAGGATTTTATGTCCTGCAGAAAATTGAGTTTCGCAGACATTACCTAACTCCTGATTTGTCACGCTGGGATCAATAAAATTTCGCTGCTCTTAAACACACAGGACCACCGGGGACACATCGGGCCTTTTATAAGTGCCGTAAAGTTAACGTGTTGTTGAAACAAAACCCCCTCTGACAGCCCTGCAATAAGTACACCCCGAAACCGGCAGAGCGCCCGCCGTGCCGGGCGGCGGGCGGGGGGACGCGGCCGAGCACAATGCGGGCGTTGTTGGCGGTGGGCACGGCGAGACGGGGAGAGACGGGGGTTCGCCGGTCGGGCCGGTCTCTTCGGGGGCCTGTCAGCGTGATGCCCGAGGGCCGGCCTCCGAGGGGAACCCCCAGCCCCCCCTTTTCCTCTCCCCCGCCCGCCCCCCTCACCCCAGGAGTGTCTCTGGAGGCCACGTCTGACCACGTTGCTCGGCGTGTTTGGTCCCTTTGTTCTTGGAGGAGCGACCGGTGTGCATTGCAGAGAGAAGCGAGCGTGTTCTCAGTGAAGGAGGAGGTGTTCTCAGCGAGGAAAGCAAAACGGGCCGTTTCCCGTCTCCCCCAAAGCGCAGGCCTTTCCTGCAGGAGACGTTAGAGCGAGCCATGCGGGGTCTCCTTGGGAATCGGCCCTGAGGTTCCGGATGCGTCCTCGGTGGTGGTGGCGGCGGCGGGCGGAAGGGCCGTGTGTGATGCCTTTGGCAGGGGGCATTGGGGGTGGAAAGCGAACCTCGCAGCCTGGGCCTTTCCCGTGTCCCAGGCCAGGGTCCCCGGGGCCCTGCCTCGGCCCCACCAGGTGGGCACGCAGGCCGGCGCCTGGAGATCCCACTGCCCACAGCCCCTTCTGCCCAACGAACCCTCCCAGCGCCCTCCCCAGCCGCCCTCCCCCTCCCCCTCCCCTCCCTCCTCCCCAGATGGTGTCCCCCCCCCGTTTGTTCCGGGAGGAGGAGGAAAGG
The DNA here is from genome assembly GCA_004026805.1 of Lasiurus borealis. NCBI lineage: Eukaryota > Metazoa > Chordata > Mammalia > Chiroptera > Vespertilionidae > Lasiurus > Lasiurus borealis. The sequence continues at coordinate 1,418 of PVJN01027281.1, forward strand.
TGGACGCGGCTTTAGTATCGGAGCGCGGCTGGCCCCGTCCCCTCAAGGCCCCAGCCCGGCCTTTGTTTGGCTTCAGCTCCTCTCTCTCTCGAGGAACGAGGAACGAGAGGTGGCCGCCGGGCGGGGCGTCTGCCGGAGGGAGGAGAAGGAGAAGAATGGGGGTTTTGTTGGTGGCAGACGGGAGCCTCCTCCAGCCCCCCCAATCCCCCCCGTTCCCCCTCTTCCTCCTCCTCCTCCTCCTCCTCCTGGGGGTGAGGGCTGCAGGCAGGGGCAGCAGCCTCCCTGCAAACCCTGTCCTTGGGCGCGTGAGCCGAGAGCCGGTGTGTCCCTCCGGCAGCCCAGGGCCCCGAGGAGTGTGGGTTTAGGTTCCTCCCCTAACGACCCATGGCGGCTGCACTTGTCGGGGAGAGAGAGAGAGCGGCTTGTGCCCCTCTTTTCCGAGGAGGAGAAGCACCACTCCAGTGCCTCTGAGAGAGAGAGAGAGAGAGAGAGAGAGAGAGCAGGGACCCCCGCCCCCGCCGCCGCTCCCCTATCGCCTCATCAGGCCGCCGGCTCTTCAGTATTCCGCTCCTGGCCTCCTCCTCCTCCTCCTCCTCCGCCAGCCGCCAGCCTCCGAGCCCGGCTCTGCCCAGACGCGTCTGGCTCAGGGTGAAGGGCCCTCCCCCGAGAGCCCGCCGCCCCGGGTCGCCAGCGCCGCGCATACATTAGCGGCCCCGTCCCTCCGTCCCGTTGCCAGGGCAGCGCAGGGAGCCGCTGGGTTATTAAGTCGTACATCACTAATACCCTGATATGAGCAGAAGTTGGATTTAATATCGGCCTTTGATCAGATTACCTCCCAACAGTCAGCTGTCATTAGGACATTCCTTTGCTCATTATGCCCTCCTCCCTCCTCCTCCTCCTCCTTCTCGGATCGCTCCGGCCTGGGCAGTGTGGGGCGGCAGGCCTGATGCACGGAGGCCATTTCCCCGCCGGACACGGCCTGCGCCTCCTGACCTGGGTGCGGTTTGGAGGGGGGAAGAGAGATTCTGGGCGTCCGTGTATGTGTGTGTGTGTGTGTGAGCATGAACACGCATGTGAGTGTGTGTGTGTGCCCGTGTGAGACGTGCGACTGCAGAGAACCTGCCCGCGGAGGGGGGCAGGGGAGGGGGCAGAGGGCTGTGCCAGGCTGGCGTCTCTCTACCCGGGGACGGTCCCCGTCGGCGGGAGCCTTCTCCCTGCCCGTGTCCCCCGCCCCCACCCCCCACCCCCCCGGGTCATGGATAAAACATGGCGCTTCGGGTGGAGATGAAGGGTAAGCTGATGTCCCCCTAAATGGCCAGCCTGTGCATGCACCTAACACTTCACTGAGCAATCTGTCAGCATGTCAGCAACACATGTTTTATAAAAAGCCTCCGTCGGGGCCGCGGCTCCTGCCAGGGCTTAGGAAATGCTTTGAATTCAGCAGATTTCTATTGCCGGGGTCCCCCGGGGTTCCTTTTACAATGCCTACATTTCAGAAATTTGAACTTGGGGCCCGCGGGGGTTCCCGCCGAATGCCTGAAAATGTAGAGTTATATTGTTGCGCGTCCCCGAGCGGTCTTTACTAATACCTGAATTCGGAGAAGCTGGAAATTACCGCGCTCCCCGGGGGGACCTTTATCCACACCAGGAAGAGGAGAATAACTCTGCGGGGAGATTGCTTAATGCATTGCTGAAATAAAAGAATTTGAGAGAGATGGGTTGAAGGGTGTGTGTGTGTGAGTGTGTGTGAGTGAGTGTGTGTGTTTTTCTCTCTCCCCCCCCCCCTTTCCTGGCCACACTCCTCGGTGGAGCTGAGTCCTTAAAGACACAGTCGGGCCACGGCGGCAGCTGCGTCCTTTGTGGCGACGTCTGAGATGCGGCCTGTGGGGACGGTCAGGTGCCTGTGAGAGTGCGTGTGTGTGTGTGAGTATTAGTGTGTATGGGTGAGTGTGAGTGCGACTGTGTGGGTGTGTTCAGTGTGTGTGTGGGGGGGGGGGATGTGTGGGGATGTGTGTGAGTATCTGGGTGTGAGTGTGTATGAATTTGAGTATGCACATGTGTGTGTGTGTGTGTGAATGTATATGTGTGTGTGTGAGTGTGTATGAAGGTGAGTGTGAGTGTGTATGAGTATGTTTGTGTGAGTATGAGTATGTGGGTATGAGTATAAGCCTGTGTGAGTGTAAGAGTGAGTGTGTGTGAGTGTGTGAGTGTATGTATGAATGTGTGAGTATGGGTGTATGAGAATGTGTATGTATGTGTGAGTGTGTGAATGTGAGTATGAGTGTGTTTGTGAGTGTGTGAGTGTGTGTGACAGTGTCAGTGCGAGTGTGAGTTTGCAAGTCTGTGTGTGTTTGTGTGTGTGTTTATGTGAGTTTGTGAGTGTGTGTGTGAGTTTGTATGAGTGTGTGTGTTTGTGAGTGTGTGGATGTGTGTGACAGTGTGGGTGTGAGTGTGTGTGAGTCTGTGTGTGAGTGTGCGAGTGTGTTTGTGACTGTGTGAGTGTGTGTATATGTGAGTGTGTGTATATGTGAGTGTGTGTGAGTGTGTTTGTGACTGTGTGTTTGTGAATGTGTGTATGAGTGTGTGTGTGAGTGTATGTGTGTGTGTAGGTAAGTACGAGTGTGTGTATATGTGTGAGCGTGTGTAGGTGAGTGTATGAGTGTGTGTGTATGAGTGTGTGTAGGTGTGTATGAGTGAGTGTGTGAATGTGAGTGTGTGAGTGTATGTGAGTGTGAAAGCATGAGAATAAGTGTGAGTGTATGTGTGTGTAGGTGAGTGTGTGTGTATATCTGTGAGTGTGTGAGTGTGTGTGTGAGTGAGTGTGTGAGTGTGTGTGTGAGTGTGGGTGTGGGTACGGCACACGTGCACAGCGTGTGCCCGGCCTGGCGTGGTGTGGGCACCGCACTCAGAACCAGAGCCCCCGGCGCGTTCCTTAGGGAGCGGACACACAGAGTCCCCGCCTGCTCCCCGTCTCCGGCGGCGAGAAAACACCCTCCCTGCCCGCCTCCCGGAGCCTCTCCTCCCATCTGACCGTCCCCTGGCCTGACCGCGGGGGGCGGGGCCGTGTACGCACCCCCCTCCTGGGCCTGCACCCCCAGCCCAGCCCAGCCTCAGCCTCAGACAAAGAGGAGGGGAGCGTTCTGCAGGCCGAGCCGCTGCCCCAAACGGTTCCAGTGCCGAGGGGAGGGGAACGGAGGGGGAGGGACGAGGAGGGCTGGTGGGGGGAAGGGGAGACCCTCCTTCATGGTGCCTGAGCCCGGCCCTGGGATCTGACCTCGTGGGGTATCTCATACACACACTCACACCCACTAACACACACAGTCACACACGTGCACAGGCCCCCGGGAAAGCCCTCGGGGAAGCAGGAGGGTTTCTGACGCGGACGCGCTCCAGGTCGGTGTGGCCATTTGAACATGATTAACCCGGAAGGCCTCTGACTGGCCCTTCGCAGAGATTGAACCAATAGCGCGTCACCGTGCTGAAAGGACAGTGTTTCTGGCGTCTCCAGTAACCTTTCCTCCCCTTCCCCTGTGCACGTGCACACATACATACACACACACACACATGCATGCACACACACATACACTAACACATACATGCATACTCACACACTAACACACTTACACATGCATGCATACTCACAGTCACATTCAGATACGCACACTAACATACCTACTCTCATAGTCACACACAGTCACACATACACTCTCACACACATACACTCTCACACTCAAACACATAATGTATACAAACTCACATGCATGCACACACTCACACACATAATCACACTCATATGCACTTACATACATGCACACACATTCACACACAAAACATATGCACACATATATGCTAACATACACACATTCTCACAGTAACACACACCAACACAGTTATACATGCATGCATACTCACAGTCACACTCATACACACACTAACATACATACTCTCATAGTCACACACACACACACACACACACACACACTCACACTCACATGCAAACACAGGCACTCACACGCACACTCTAACCCTGTACTTGGCCAGTCCAATGGCTACCTTCCTCTTTCAGACCCAGGCCAGGTCTTGCTCCCCAGCCCCACCCCTCACCCCTCCTCATGTTCTCCCGGCCCAGCGGTGGCCTCACGTGCTGCCGGGCCTCTGTTTCTGACACGCGTGCTTCTCGCCCTGCTGGCCCCGCGCCCGTCCTCCCGCCTCTGCTCGCCCTGGGAACAGGCGTGGGGCATGGCCTCGCCTCGGAACACCGTCTCCTTCTTGTCTCCGGTCCGTGTGAGAAACAGGCCCTCTCCCCCCCTGAGGCACTCTGTGGCACCATGCGTGTGTTTGGCGTGCGGGTGGGGAGGGATGTTAGCCAGGTATCGGAGGGGCCCGTGTTCCTGAGCCCCCTCACGCGTGGGGAGGGCGTCCTGCATGCTCTCGTCCTCTCCCTGGGGAGGGCAGGCGGGTAGCTGCAGGAGCCACCACAGGGCTCGGTCCCGCACAGGGCCCGCCCGCTCTGGGGGTGGTGGACGGCTCCTGCCTACCAGGCCTGCAGCTGCTGACCAGCCTGCCCATGTCCTTACCGATATCTTTTTTTTTTATTAATATATTTTATTGATTTTTTACAGAGAGGAAGGGGGAGAGATAGAAAGTCAGAAACATCGATGATGAGAGAGAGACATCCATCAGCCGCCTCCTGCACGCCCCACAGTGGAGATGTGCCCGCAAGCAAGGTCCATGCCCCCGAGGGAAATCAAACCTGGGACCTTTCAGTCTGCAGGCTGACGCTCTATCCACTGAGCCACACCGGTCTCGGCTTGACCGATGTCTTGACCACAGCCGCGGCTGCACGCAGTTTGCCTCTCTCTGGCGGCTCGGCCTCGTGGAGGTGCCACGTGCCACGTCGGTGAGGCCGGATCCATGGCGGCCTGGCAGGACCGTCGGATGGCTGAGTGCCGCTCTCACTCCGCCTCTTTACGGGAATACATGTTTACTGGTGTCAGGGAGGGAGGGGAGAGTGAGAGAGCGAGAGAAAGAGAGAGAGAGAGAGAGAGAGAGAGAGAGAGAGAGAGAGAGCGCGCAACATCGATGATGAGAGCGCCCCACACTGGGGCTGGAGCCCGCCAACCCGGCCTGTGCCCCGACCGGGAGTCCCCCTGCGACTGAACCCGCTACCTCTGCCATGACCTCCTGGTTCACGGACAGGGGCTCCACCACGGGGCGAGCAGGAGGCAGCCGGTCGGTGATTCTCTCTCATCGTTAGTGTTCCTCTCTCTCTCTCACCCGCTCTCTCCTTTTCTCTGAAATCAACACAAAACCAAACCACTGAATGTGACACCCACAGGCCCCGCCCTTCCGCTCTCCAAAAACCAATGGGAAAATATCCTCGGGTGAGGATTCAGAAAGACAAACAAGTCAGTAAGAGTGTGTGTGTGTGTGTGTGTGTGTGAGTGTGAGTGCATCTGAGTGTATGTATGATTGTTTGTGTGTATGTGTGAATGCCTGTGAGTGTGAGAGTATGTTAGTGTGTGTATATGAGTGTTAGTGTGTATGATGTATGTAAGTGTAAGTGTACTAGTGTGTGTGTATGAATGTGTATCAGTGTGTGTGTGAATATGAGTGCAAGTGAGTGAATGTGTGTGTGAGTGTATGAGTGTGTATGTGAAAGAGTGTGTATGTATGATTGTGTGTGTGAGAGTGAGTGCTAGTGTGAGTGTATGAGAGTATGTATGTTTGCGTATCTGAGTGTGAGTGTGTGAGTATGCATGCATGTAAGTGTGAGTGTGTGTTAGTGTGTGTGAGTATGCATATATGTGGGTGTGAGTGTGTGTGTTAGTGTTGTATCTATGTGAGTGTGTGCATATATTTGAGTGTGGGTTAGAGTGTGTGAGTGTGAGATTGTGTGTGTGTATTGTGTGCACCGCTACCACGTGGACAGCTAACTTTCTGCTTGTCCCTTCATAGGTGTGTCCTCAGCACATGCCTGTGCTCGGGGTGTGTCTGACGCTCCCCGTGGTTTCCGCCCTGGGAGTGGGGCAGGGTAGGCGTCTCACAGGCTGTGAGGTGAGGAAGGGCGGGTGGGCGGGTGTGCAGGGGGCTGCCTGTGGTGGGCACGCAGCCTCAGCGACGCCCTCCACGGTCCTCCAGCGCCGAGCACGCGACGCCGTGCATGGAGTCCCTGGGCTCCGGTGGGGTGTTGCCGGGCCGGGTCTCTGACCCCTGACGCGATCGCCCCTCCTCCCCCCATCGGCCGTGTCCCGGCCGCCGGTGACATTCTGCCGTGAAAGGCGAGGCCGTAAAGCGGTAATTTATAAGGCCATATCAGCACTTACCGCGCGTGGGACAGCCCGATGGCCGCGTAACTCAGCGTCGCCGGTCATTTATCCCGCATGTAACTCCGCGGGGGCCGCCGCTGGCATTATAAACCGCCGAGGCCGGCTCCCGCGGCCAGCCAGCAGAGCCCCCGGCGGAAACGCCCCGTTACGTGGCTCGGTATTTATTATTTTCCGGGAGGCGGGGCCGGGACGTCTCCGGTTGGCCTTCCCTCTCTCGGCGCTCACGGGCCCGCCGTCCGTGACCTTGTCTTCGCCGGGTGTCCAAGGTCGGTCCGTCCTCCGCCCCTGGTTTTCCCCTGGCCGCCGCTCAGAGAGGAAGTGCTGCCGCCCGCCCGTCCGTCCGTCTGTCCGCCGCCGGGAGGTCTTTGTGGCCGGTTAACGCCAGGGGCGGCAGAGACGCTGTCTCTGCAGGGACTCTCGGTTGTTCGCGTGGCGCCCACTCAGGAACACCCGTTCTCCGGGCTCGCTTACACGGGCCAGCGCTGCAGTCATGAGAGCACACATGGACACGCACGGGCTCACGCGTGTGGGGGACGAGACATGTCAGTGGGAGGTGTCTGTGCGTCTGGAGTAATGGCATAAGAACTTGGACTGCCGAGACTGGTGTGGCTCAGTGGACAGAGCGTCGGCCTGCGGACTGAAGGGTCCCAGGTTCGATTCCGGTCGGGGGCATGTACCTTGCTTTGTGGGCACATCTCCAGTGTGGGGCGTGCAGGAGGCGGCTGGTCGATGTCTCTCATCGATGTTTCTGACTTTCTCTCTCTTCCTCTCTGTAAAAAATCAATAAAATATATTGAAAAAAAAAAAAAGAACTTGGACTGACGGGACCCTCTCGCAGGAAGTTGGTTCTTGTTGGGGAAGCGATGCGGCCCGCCCTCCCTCCCCTCGCCCTCCACCTTCTCGGGGAGACTTGGGGGGAGGGGCGGAAGCCCTGGGTGCTGTGGCTGATGGCGGTCAGGTCACAGCCGCCGCCAGGGTGTGGGACTGGGGGTTCAGGAGCAAAACGAGGCCCCACGCCCCCACCCTCTTCCCCTCCCCTGGGGCGGCTTCTCCTCGAGGTGCGCGGAGGCGGGCGGTGTGGGGAAGGGGGCAGGCAGGTAGCCGCGAAAAGTTAATAAAACACCTGAGTTATAAAGCGGCCGCCGGAGCCAGCCTCCCGTAAAAGATGACCCGTTTTACGAGGCGGCATTATCCTAACGACGCACGGCGGCGAGACGCCCGCGCGGGCCCGCGGGGACGGCCATTTATGCCCGGTTGAGAGTGGAGGAAGGGCCAGAGATTTAGGCCGAAGAGGGGGGCGGGGAAGGATGAGGAGCCGTCAGCCCACGGCGTGTGCACGGTAAACCGCGGTGCCGCGGCGGCCTCTCCGGCGGTCAGGGACTGGGAGGCACGGAACGATGAACCGCCTGCAGAGGTGGGGGGTTGGGGGTGTGGCCTTGGACCCGGGTCCGGCGGCGCCAGGGTCTCGGTGAGGGACGAGGTGGCCGGACTCTGTCCGTGGTGCCCGGGGGGCTGGCTCCGAGGCTTGGGGAACAGGGCGGTGCGGGGACCCCAATACCAGCGGTCGCCTCGAAGGAACCGGGGGTTTGGGGGAGCAAAGGTCTCCCCCGACGGGTGAGCAGATGGGCCTGGAGGAGCACACGGAGGAGGCGGGCGCGGGGTTGACACTGCAGGCTCTCCTCTCTGTGAGGAGCTGGGTCTCCTTTTCTCTGCTGCCGGCCGAGGCGGGTGCCAGCGAGAGACACGGAACAAACGTGCCACAGGCGTGGTCCCAGGGTTCCCCCCCCCCACAGGCCGGAGTCCCGGGAGCGCGGGGGCCCACGTGCGGGTGTGTGGAGAGCGACGCGCTGCCCCCGCCAGCCCGCCCTTGCATCGCATCCTCCTCGTGTGCAGATGCGGCTCCGTCTGCTCTGAGAGCCGCCTCATTGCCTCAAATGGCGTCGTCTTCCCAACGACTGACGGAGGTGGGGGTGTGTCCCCCCGTCTGCAGTTTGTGCAAAGATTGAAGAGGACGAGCGGAGGTCTCGGAATTCGGAGATGCAGCTTGCGTGCCTTAGCCGGGGGCGGGGCAGGGAAACCAGCCGCGCGTTAATTTAAATGGGGGCTGTGGCACCTCAGAAACATTCTAAACCAGCGGTTCTCAACCTGTGGGTCGCAACCCCTTTGGGGGTCGAACGACCCTTTCACAGGGGTCGCCTGAGACCAGCGGAAAACACCTATTTCCCATGGTCTTAGGAACCAACACACCGCTCCTCGGTGCAGCAACGTGTAGCCATGTAGTTTACTGTTGTCCTAGGAAGACTGTTGCCCATGCAACACCACGATTCAAGACAACATTTCATTTATTTGTCATTAGAAATAAATATTTCACAGTATATAATTACATATTGTTTTTGTGATTAATCCCTATGCTTTAATGATGTTCAATGTGTAACAACGAAAATACATCCTGCCTATCAGATATTTACATGACAGTTCATCACAGTAGCAACATGACAGTGATGAAGGAGCCACGGAAATCATTTTATGGTTGTGGGTCGCCACCACATGAGGAGCCGTCTTAAAGGGTCTCGGCCTGAGGAAGGTGGAGAACCGCTGGTCTGAAAGTTACGTCAGGTTAATTCCCCACCTTACTGCTTCCCCCCGTTTCTTACGGCCTCGTCAGCTCCGACTCGCTCCTCTTCGGGCTCCTGGTGGAGGATGCCAACTGGTCGCTCGGGGTAGTGCAGGCTGAGCCCCGTTTCTATTGGTGCATTTTTCACCCCTGAAAACATACCCTGTTTCCCCGAAAACAAGACAGTCTCTTCTATGAATTTTTGCTCCCAAAGAGGCGCTAGGTCTTGTGTTCAGGGGATGTCTGATTTCTCCATGAAGAAGAAGACGGTGCACATTTATTGTTGAACAAAAAACAAAAACAAAGGAAATGTATGACCTGCCTATGGGACGGTGGTCGTTGTCATCACAACCAGCTCCCTGATGGGCCGCAGCGCAGCCGGAGCCGTTCAGGCCGGGCGAGGTCTCTTTAAATCAGGAGCCAGATGCCTGACGGTCGCTTCGGGGGCCTTCTATTCCGGGGAAGCCTCAGGTTCGGGGGAGGCCTGATGATCGGGGGAGGTCTTATTTTCGGGGGGGGGGTGCCTGATAGGACAGCGAGAGGCAACACATGAAGTAGGTCTTATTTTCAGGGGTTGTCTGACTTTCGGGGAAACAGGGCAGTGCAGGCAGGAACGCGGTTATGCTGATCTCACGGTTATGCTGGACCAGATCACAGTGTGGAGGACGCCCCCCGACTTGCTTTTACCGTTTCCCGCACCGAAAGGGAGGGAACCGACTTGGGGCGCGTATTTCCGCTCGACCTCTAAGCCGTGGGCGCACAGGTGCCCGGGCTGCAGACGCACGCTCCACCCGACCTTTGAGACCCCGTTCCGTGCTCAGATGGCCCACCGGGGATGGTGATGGCTAATTTGGGGACCCGCCCCCCACTCCTCAGCAGGGCTGGGTTTGTCTTCTCGTTTTGCCCGAAGCCAGCCACTCTCTCGCTTCCTGCGATGGACGTGCCCGCCGGCCGGTGCCTCCCTGCGTGGAAGGAGACCTTAGAGGCTTTGGACAGGCATCTTCTCAGAACCAAGACCCTCCGGTCGGCGTCCCCTCTCCCAGGCGCTTTGAGGCCGTGGATCCGTCTTATCCGTGATCATCCCCGGGTCCATCCGGCTCCCCGCTGGGGATTCGTAATCACTAACGGCTCCTCTCTGGATGCCGTGTCAGCGTGAACTGAACGTGCCTGAGTGGATGGGACGTCGCTAACTTCTGCACACGTGTGTAAAAGGGAGGGGTACCTCCCAGCCCCCTTTCCCCCAACCCCTGGCACACACCCGTGTTCACGCGGCTCAGGAGAGGCAGCGGGAAAGCAGGGCACACGGCTAGTTTTGGACACGGGTGGTTCCGGGGCCCCTCCCCCACAGGCGGGAGCGTGGATGCACCCCGTTCCTCTATGGGGGGAGAGGAGACCCCTGAGGACACCTCCCTTCGCTGCCCGGCACCCACCCTAAGTCTCCCTCCCTCTCCCCCCCTCCCGGCCCATCCGCATGCACCCAGCTCCCCGGGGATACGTCACGTCGCTGTGAGAGGCAGGCAGCGTTCGCTGCCGCGGTGCAGGAAGGAGATAAATCAGGGCTTTGGTGGGATGGCACACCCTCCCCCGGGGGAAGGAGCCGAGAGGAAGGCCCCCACCAGTGGGATTAACTTCGTGTTTCCCTCCGGAGCCCATCGGGTGGCGTGTTTATGCGTGACGGAGCGAGTGGTGTCGAGACACTATGGGTGAAGCCTCGCCTATCTGCGGGGCGAGCGGGGGAGCAGGTCACGTCGGACGGGGGAGGATGGGGAGACGGGAGGACATAGGAAGGGCCCCGCCCTGCCCCGTCGTGCCAGGAAGGAGTGCCTGCGTGGGCCGGACGCTCCTGGCGTGTCCTGCGGGGCTGGCGTCGGCCTCAGGGGCCTCGGTCACTGGGACGGGACGGGGGGCTGAGAGGAGAGGGTCCCTCCACGTTGTCCTCCCACGTTCACGGGTCGGCGGTGAGAGTCGTGCCGTCAGAGCACGCTCTCCTGCACGTGGCTGTGTGGGTGGTAGGTGGCGGGTGGCAGACTCGCCTCCCCGCCTTCACCTTCGCTCCCCTGGACGCCTCTCAGCAGATGCTGCCCGCCCTGCCCTGCCTCCGCTCCCCGCGGGCCTGCGTGCCTCTCTGCCCGCGCTGGGCCCGTGGGTGGTGAGGGGAGGAAGGAGGGTGGAGGGAGGGCCCAGCTGCACCCGGTGACCCTGAGGCCCGGCTTCCTGCCTCCCGGCCGGGCGGTCCCAGCAGGTCTGGCCTGTGACCTGCTTCCCCTGCCTTTCCTCGCGCCTGCCCAGCAGGAAAGCCCGCTGGCCCGGAGCGAGCAGCACACTGACCCGGGGCAGGGGGGGAGGGGACTGCGGGGGAGGGAAGGGAGGGAAGCTGGGGGAGGGAAGAGGAGCTGGGGAAGGAGGGCAGCGGGGGGAGGGGCTCTAAGAAGGTGCCACTCGTCCTCGCGTGTGTGGATGGCGCCGGGGACCAGAAGGCTCTGGGAGGGAGAGGTGCTGCTTCCTGTTGTCGGGTCACGGCCTGCGCTGGCGGAGGAGGAGGACGTGGGCCTGGACCTCACGGGGCTCCCGCGAATGGCCGCCTGGGTGCCCCCCAACGGAGGCGCGGTTCTGAGCGGGTGCTTCCCTCGGTCACAGGGGTGCTGGGCCGGCTGAGCCTTCACCCGTGGACAGGACACGAGGGGTCGTCTCTCTGTTCCCGCACCCGGTGGCCTTTCTCTGCCTTTTGCCGCTTTGCTCTCTCTGCCCCGCACGTGGCCGGGAGAGGGACGGTGACGCTCGCTCGCCTTGTGCACAATCTCAGGGTCGTGAAGGGAGGCGCCCGCACATGCCACTCAGCCGCCTGCGCTCAGAGCAGCCCCGGGGCCAGGCCGGCAGGAAGCCCGCGCCAGCTCCCAGTGATGGAGTGTCCGCGCCGTCCGTCCGCCGTGCGTCTGCTCGGCGATATTTTACGGCCGCGGCGGCAGGGACGGGTTTGAGTGAGAGCGCAGACGGGGTCCGTGAGTTTTCCCTCTTTTCCTCCCGTTTCCCTCCCCCTCGGCGGCGGTGGTGGCGGGGACGGTTCTCTGCGCTTCGGTGCCGGTGGCGCCGGGAGATGGCCAGGTGCTGGCTGTGCCGGCGGACGTGACGGTAGATCTACAGCCGCCGGGAGGCAGCCGAGGGATCACGCCCCGAGATGCCGTAAATATATCCCAGTGACAGCTCTCCCCCCGCCACCTCCCCCAGCCCCAGACACCCCGTCTTATTTCATCTGGAAATCAGGGCCGGGGCGCGCCGTGAGGACTCCGAGCGGGCGTCGGGCCTGTGCACGTATTTCTTCCTGATTCCGCGTCATAAATATGAGCGGACGGGGTGGCCCTGGACTGGGCTCGGGGTCTCCCATGGAGACCAGCCCGCCTCTCGCTGTGTGTGTGTGTGTGCAGGGGAGAGGGAGGTTTGTTTTCCAAGACGAGGCAGCCTTTGGCAGGGATTGGCCAGGGAACATGGGCCGTGGGCCCCTGACCGTGAGTGAGTGCCTGAGCGTCATCACCTGTGGCCCATGGCCTGGCCTCCCCTCCGGGAAGTTGGGTGTCAGCTCAGTAGAATCTGCCAGCCTGGGGGGCTAAAGGGGTTCAGGCTTCAGCAGTCAAGAGAGACGCCGTCTGGCTGAAGCCGGTGTGGCTCAGTGGATATTTCTCTCTGTTGGCCTGCGGACTGAAAGGTCCCAGGTTCGATTCCGGTCAAGGGCATGTATCCTGGTTGCAGGCATATCCTCAATTGGGGATATGCAGGAGGCGGCTGATGGATGTCTTTCTCTCATCGATGTTTCTAACTCTCTATCCCTCTCCCTTCCTCTCTGTAAAAAAAATTAATAAAATACATTAAAAGAAAGAGAGAGAGAGAGACGGTTTCCGTAGGTTGGAAACTTTAAAATGGATCCGGAACCGGTTTGGCTCAGTGGATAGAGCGTCGGCCTGCGGACTGGAAGGTCCCAGGTTCGATTCTGGTCAAGGGCATGCACCTTGGTTGCGGGCACCTCCCCAGTAGGGAGTGTGCAGGAGGCAGCTGATAGATGTCTCTCTCTCATCGATGTTTCTAACTCTCTATCCCTCTCTCTTCCTCTCTGTAAAAAATCAATAAAATACATTTAAAATATAAAAATAAATAAAACGGGGAGTGAAGCGGCCACCCCCTAGCGGATGTCAAAGGCCTAGCACCCGTGGACCCGTGGACAGCCCGTGAGCCCTAGGCAGTTGCAGCAAATATTTACATGTGCTCTCTGTGTTCACGTTTTATTTTATTTTGTTTTTTGGAAGAACTCACTCCTTTATAACAACCGGATTTGCATATTGTTATTATTACTATAATTATTACTATGGTTACGATTACTTTTATTGTCATGGCTGGAGGGCGGAGCTGTGGCCCGGGCGGGTGAGGAACTTGCGTTCAGGTTAGGCAAACAGTGGACGACACGCTGGGCTGGGAACGGAGGCGCCTGGTGGTCAGTGCGCTCCCACGGGGGGAGCACGCTCGGCCACAAGCCAGGGTGATGGTCGGTGAGCGCCGTGACAGTAATGCTAAGGATGCCCACTGATGGGTCTGAGGGCGGGGGAGCGGGCCTAAGCCGTCAGAGGGACATCCCCCAGGGGTGCCCAGACGGCTAAAGGGCACAGGCTGGGCTTCGGGGACACCCACCCCCACCTCTGAGCACCCAGATATTGTGCACTGGGCCTCTGGTCTATTATAACATCTATCTAGAGCAGTGGTTCTCAACGTTCCTAAGGCCGCGACCCTTTAAGACAGCTCCTCATGGGGTGGTGACCCCCAACCATAAAATTATTTTCGTGGCTACTTCATCGCTGTCATTTTACAACTGTTATGAATCGTATCTGTGTTTTCCGATGGTCTTAGGCGACCCCTGTGAAAGTGTTGTTCGACCCCCAAAGGGGTCGCAACCCGCAGGTTGAGAACTGCTGCTCTAGAGCCAGCTCGGAGACTGGAACCGGCAGAGGGAGATGTCGGACCTTCCTCCTCCTCCTCCTCCTCCTCCTTCTCCTCCTCCTCGTGATTTGGCCTTGCTTCTCTCCCCACACGCCTGGGCCCAGAGTCAGCACCTCAGCCAGTGTTTGGACACGAGAGTAAAAGGGAGGGAAGCAGTCGCTTCTGCATGCCTGCCTGTGTGCCTGTGTGTGTGCGTGCATGTTGTGTGTGCGTGTATGCGTGTGTAGGCACATGCATGCGTGCATGAGATGAGGAATGGAGATGGTGTTGGAAAAAGCTAACCGAAATTTAGATTTCTGTTGTATAATTTTAAAAAGTGTGTAATAGCTGGGCTTTCCTGACCAGTAAATGAATTGTTTGAAGTGTGCACTATGAGTAATAGGCGGCTTAATTACCCAGTTTTGGAAAACAACCCATTAAAAAATCATCATCATCACCATCATCATGAAAAAAAACAATAATACAAACCTGCTCTTTCCCTCTCACGTCTGAAGCTGTTTATTTTGACCCCATGTGACCCTTGACCTCCGTTACGTCATTCCCCAGGAATATGCTGGGACTCTCTGCAGACTCTGTGTTTTAGTTTCTCTCTGTCTGTCTGTCTGTCTGTGTATTTTAGAGCAGGGTGGGATTCACAGCAGAACGGAGCGGAAAGTGCCTCTTTCCTCCCTTCCTTACTCTGCTCTCCTCTGTTTTCCTCCTCCTGCATTTTCTTCCTTTAAATTGTGTCTCTATTTCTCTCCTCTCCACTCGTTCCTTCCCTCACCTTCTTCCTGCCTGCTTCTCTCCACTTTCCTCTCTCTCTCTCTGTCTCACAAAAAGTCTAACCAGAGTCTCTAAAAAATAAGTAGAACTCCCATGACTTTGTCGAATGACTTATGAAAATTTAATGGGAGAAATAGCCAGCATAAGAATAACCTTGATGAGGGTGTAATGGCCTCCCATAAAATTTGGTTTTGAATTAAATTGAAAGGAGAATGGGATCTTGACCAAATATCAGACGCATTTTAAATCAGGAACATTGAACTTGGCAGAAATAGTGATCTTTTCAATTCTTCTTTTCATAAAAAATGTATTTATTGATGTCAGAGCAGAAGGGGGAGGGAGAGAAAGAGGGGAACATCCACAATGAGAATCGTTGGCTGCCTCCTGCACGCCCCCAACTGGGGATTGAGCCTGCCACCCCGGCAGGTGCCCTGAGTGGGAGCTGAAACCGTGAACATAGATCCACGCTCCACCACTGAGGCGTGCCGGCCGGGTGGAATATTGATCCTTAAAGAAAACTCGCAATAAGTTGGATATGAACAAAGATGATAAATAAACAAATTACCGTGACATAATCTTAATAAAACATGAGTTGATCCTAGTGAAAATAACTACAGTCAAGTAATAATGAAAACCAGAAACATGGAGGACTTTGTGTGGCATGCGACGCCGACTCGATCCCGCTGGGCTCCAGCTCTGAGGTGGCAGCTCGAAAGGTGCCAGGACATTCAGGAGGGAACTGAACTCTCTCTGGCTTCAGGGTGCGAGTCCACGTCTGGCCCTTTAAGAATGCCCAGGACTCCAGAACCACCACCCCCCTCTCAGCCACAGTCCCCACAGGTTTTGGAGCCAGAAGTGATGGGCTGTCTCTTCCCAGCACTGGGACCCTGAGCTGGGGGTCCCAGCTTCAGCCCACACCAGGGTACCACTGAGCGACCATCTCCAAGAGCAACACACTCAGCACGGAGCCCCTCAGGAGCGAGCCCGGCGCCAATGAATCAGCCCCGCACAGCGGACTGTCCACGGGAGCGCAGCCAACCCTTGCCGCTGGCCAACCTGGGGGCAGGTCCCTCCCACTGACGTGCCACTCGTAGGGAAGGCTCAGCCACCACAGGAGGTTCCATACCGCCCACAGGGGATGCACCCCGAGCATCCAGCTCAGGTGACTTGGGAAGAAGCCCCAGGGACTCTATAGGACACCTGCTACACAAGGACATTCCTCCAAGACCAGGGGACACGGCACCTCTACCTCACAGAGTGTCAAACCAGGGAGGCAGCCAAAATGAGGAGACACAGAAACGTCGCAAACGAAACAACAGGACCAAACTCTAGAAAAAGAACTAAAGGAGACAGAGACCAGCCATCTACCAGATGCAGAGTTCAAAACACGGGCTATAGGGGTGCTCTCTGAACGTAGGGGGAGAGTAGAGGGACTTAGTGACAATGTCAACAGAGACAGGAAACATGAACATGGAGATAGAGCACATACAGAAGAACCAGTTGGGAATGAAGAATACATCAAAGCAAGTGAAGAGGAGATGCTGCAGAGGATCAAATCCGTTATTTGGAAGATAAGGAAGCCAGAAACACCCAGTCCGAATAGCAAAAAAAGAGAGAATCTAAAAAACATGAGGATATTGTAAGGAGCCTCTGGGATAGCTACAAGGGTACCAGCATTCACATCAAGACAGAGAACAAGGAGCTGAAAACCCGTCTGAAGAAATAATGATGAGAAACTTCCCTCAGCTGATGAAAGACATAGACACACAAGTCCAGGAAGCACAGAGGGTCCCAAACAAGAGGAGCCCAGAGAGGCCCACACCCAAGACACATAATCATTAAAATTCCAAGAGTCAGAAACAAAGAGAGAATCTTAAAAGCAGCAAGAGAAAACAGGGACCTGTCGCAACATATTCAGAGCGATGGATAGCACGAACCTGCAACCAAGATTACTCTACCCAGCAAAGCTACCATTTAGCTTTGAGGGACAAAGAGCTTCACAGACAAAAAAAATCTAGAGGAGTTGTCACTACCAAACCCAACATGGTGGCTGGAGAGACAGGGGTGATGGAGTCCTTAGTGGAGGGCCCCTCCGTGTGCTGAGAACGCGGTGTCCCGAGCACGGCCAGGAGCCCGCGATTACAACGTGGAGCAGGGAGCCGGCCTCCTTAATGGCCGAGGGACAGGATGCTGCCAAACGCAGGGAAATGCGGATGAGGACCGGGTGGGAGCGCAAGTGTCGGCCTGTCCTCCAGCTCCCGCAGGGGGGCAGGTGGCAAAGCGGTCTGTGAGTTCGGAAAGGGTGCCGACCCCCCTGCCCTGCAGGCTTTCACTGGGAACTGTCTGCACGGGCGGTTGCTGCTGTGCCAGCCTTCGGAGGGCCGGTGCCGCCCTGGTTGTGTTTCACCCTGGCCCCGAGGCGTGGGGTGTCAGGGGCCGCGTGGTAACGGTGTGGTAGAGTTGGGATTTCCCCCCGGGATTCGGGTCACACTCAGAAGGACCTGCCATGACCCCTGCGGGTGACTGTCCCTGAACCAAACCAGTTCTCGCGCCGAACGCTCCCAGTCGTGCGTGTCCCATGGTGCGGACAGCGACCACCGGTGTGTCCTGTGCTTCCCCGTGCGTGGGATTAGCGGAGGTCAGAGCCCTCGCCATCGCCTTCTCCTGCTCCACGCTGCCAGCTCCTGCTGCCCCCTGAGGGACCAGACTCTCTCCTCTTCGGCTTGTTCCCATGCTTTCTGTTGGGGGTCACCTCCTCCTTCCCTTTCCCCCTCCAGGGTCCAGAGCTGCCTCTCCAGAGGTGCCCACCTGTGGGGGGTGTCTGCCGTCCCACTCTCCCCGGACGCCCTGAGGCACCGTCTGTCCTCGGGGTCCCTGGGAGCGCCATCGGCGGGACAGGCCGTGGGGGCTGTATTCCCGGTCCCGGGGCCTCGTAGGCACTCGGCAGTCTCTGGCGCGTGGGGAGGAAGGAGCTGTCTGGATCCCGGCTTGCCCGACCCCCTGCTCCGTCCTCGGCTCCTGTGTCTTCATTCCGCTGCCGTCAGCCCTGTGCCGGGCTCAGCTTCTGCAAGTGTGGGCCCAGGGGGTGCCCTCCTCAGTGACTGGGGTGGACCTTCCCTGGCCCCTGGCTCGCTCTGAGCCCCTGGAGGACAGAAGAGGGTGCCTGTTGGTTGAATTGATACCATAACTCGGTCTGAAGAAGGTTCCTTTCACAGGGGCCACGCGGATGGCATCCAAGGGCAGCTTCCGAAGTCTCTTTTCTGCTAAGTCGCACGCCCACACTTGGTTGAGCCCCGTGTCTGTGCCGGACCCGTTGCCCATAACCTCTCGGTGGGACCTCTCCCGGGAGCCCCCAGCCTCCCGGCTCCCGCTCGGGGTGGGCGGCTGGGGAGGAGTGAGGGAAAGCTGGCTCTCCTTTTCCTTTGGACGTCCCCGGCCGCCTGGCTGTGGAGGGTCACTCAGGAATGGAGATCTCAGGGTGGAACTCACACTGTGGGTGTTCGGATCCTCTACCCCCTACGGCCTCCCGGGCACAGGTGCGGTCTCAGCTCCCGCATCTCTACAACCTCACGGGTGTATGTGACGTGTAGATGGTTTGACACGTGTAGAGCGTGTAGCAGGGTGCCTGTCACGTTCTAATTAGTAAGGGACAGCCGTGATGATGATTAATTATTATTATTATTATTACTACTATCATCGTTTTTTACACCGAAGGGAGAACTTGATGTCTGCAGCATCCTTTCACACATGTGTCCTGGTGGATGGGGAGTCCCCACAGGGGGTTGGACCACCCAACTCCAGGGTCATCGTTGATAATCTAATTCGCCACCGGAAGCCTCTCTTCTCTTCAAGAGAATCGTGGGTAATGGAGAGGAGGCTGGAAGGCTGATGGTCCAGAAGCTTCTCCCTCTCGGACGTGGGCGTCTTCCTCGGGGTCTGCTGTTTCCCGCGTGGCTTCGCTTACGGTTAAAATCCCCGCCGGCGTCGCGGCCCCCACACGTTCCCCGGGAAGCGGTCCCTTTAACGAGCCGCCGTTAGGATGTCTTCCTGATGTGAAACCCGAGTTTCCCTCGGCTTCATCCAGTCTCTCTTCGCACACACTCAGACCCCGTTAAACAATTCCTCTCCCTCCTGTGCCATCTGCACCTTCCGGTTCTTGTAGAGCGTCGTCAGCGCTCCCTGCGGGCCTAATCCTGTGGCTGCAGCTCGTGTTGGGCAAACGGTACATTTTGTGTCGTCGATGGTCCCCTCCAAGGGTGTGCTCTAGCTGTCCATGTGTATCCATGGTCCCTTCCAGGGTGTGCTCTAGCTGCCCATGTGTAGTCTATGATCCTTTCCAGGGTGTGCCCTAGCTGCCCATGTGTATCTATGGTCTCTTCCAAGGATCTGCTCTAACTGCCCATGTGTAGTCTATGGTGCCCTCCAAGGGTGTGCGCTAGCTGCCCATGTGTAGCCTATGGTGCCCTCCAAGGGTGTGCTCTAGCTGCCCATGTGTATCTATGGTGCCTTCTAAGGATCTGCTCTAGCTGCCCATGTGTAGTCTATGGTGCACTCTTGCTGGAATAAAGGCGATTCTCCCCGTGGTATTATCCAAACCATATCATCAGTTGCAACCACTAAATGTGAAACACAGCAAATGCCTTTTTGAGAAAACAAAGAAGGTAAGCAGGAAGATGTCTTGACCTTTTCATACTGTCATTCTTACCAACTATGAGCTTTCCTCTTGTTAGAAATAAATGTAAAGTACAGTTGTCTTTGTTCAATCTGTAATCTATACCTCTGAAGGGACTTCAGGGCTAGCTCCAAGTGGCAGATGGACCAAAAGAATTTCTTAGATTTTAAATGAGAAGAGGGGTGTGTGTGTGTGTGTGTGTGTGTGAGAGAGAGAGAGAGAGAGAGAGAGAGAGAGAGAGAGAGATTTTCTAGCAGCTTTTATCCAAAATACTAAAAACAGAGAACATGGGGTTTAAAAGAAGCCGGAAAGTGACGAGCTTCACTCATCATAAAGGAGAGAACCTCTTTCTGAATCTCTGACGCCCGCCTCGCGAGGAGGTGGCCTGGCCCTCCTGACGAGAAGAGATAAAGGGTTTGAAACCTGCACCGGCTCCTCCGTCTCCGAGCACCTCCCACCCTCTGGAATGTGATTCCCGGGAGGACCTCTGCTGCTGGTCAGGACGGAACACTTTCCCGGGCCTCAGAGAGAGCAGGGTACAGCTCCGGGCCCTTCTCCCCGCGTCGCCCACGGAAAGCGGAGGCGGCGGTCAGCGGTGGAGGAGACCCCGTGCATGGGAGTGGCGGACGGATGTGCTGGTGGAGCCAGGCATCCGTTCTCCCACCTCTCCGGGGTCTCACCGCCTGGCCTCCCCCGTGGAGGGTCATCACACGCGGTTAAAGCCCGTGGTGATGTGTCCGGTGAAGAGTGGGCCGAGATGGGCAGCAGCCACATGCGCTCTTCTGAAGCCAATCTTCTCCATCATTGCCAGACCGGCTAAAGCGGCGGTTCTCAACCTGTGGGTTGTGACCCCTTTGGGGGTCGAACGACCCTTTCACAGGGGTCGCCTAAGACCATCAGGAAACACCAATTTCCCATGGTCTTAGGAACCAACACGCCGCTCCTCGGTGCAGCAAAGTGTAGCCATGTCGTTTACTGTTGTCCTAGGAAGACTGTTACCCATGCTACACCATGGTTCAAGACATCATTTCATTTATTTGTAATGAGAAATAAATATTTCACAGTATATAATTACATATTGTTTTTTGATTAATCCCTATGCTTTAATTATGTTCCATTTGTGGCAACGAAAATACATTCTGCCTATCAGATATTTACATGACAGTTCATGACAATACCAAATTACAGCCACGGAAATAATGTTATGGTTGGGGGTCATCACCCCATGAGGAGCTGTCTTAAAGGGTCTCGGCCTTAGGAAGGTTGAGAACCGCTGCGCTGAAGGGAAGAGCTTAGATGCGACTGGAATGGATTCCCCAGCCTCGTGTCCTCCAGCAGCCCAAGTTTCTGAACCACGAGTCCCAGGCGTCTCCGGCCCGTGGGGTGCCGGGTGAGGGGAGTGGCCGCTGCCGCCTTCGCCAAAGAGGCAGCGTCCCATTGGCTTTGCCCTCACGGGGGTGGCCAGTCCGGTCTGATCCGGCCGGAGAGCGGGCAGGGCAGGGCTGCGGGGGACAGAGAGCGGGGCAGGGCCCGGCTGCAGGGCTGTGACCCTCGTACCCACGAGCAGGACCAACGGCCATTTGACGGGCCGGCCCTGATCAGTCCGTTTGTGCTCCTGCTCCATGCATCACGCATTTGCATAACAGCGGCTGCCCTTCCATCCTGCCGTTCATCCCCCTCCACGCCTTCCTTTCTTCTGGTGACCCTACTCCGTAGTTCTAAAGCCGGGGGTCCCCACAGGTAGAGAAAGGGGGTGGGGAAGAGACCCAGCGCCCGAGGTCTCCGGTCACACCCCCCCTCGCCCCGGCGGGACACAGCGGGCCCCTGAGGGTTCGGAGGAAAGTCCGTTTCTCCGAGGGCTGCCCGGACAGACGCGCACGCCACGGCCTGTCCTCTGGTTCTGCTTCTCCTTCTCTCTGTGTCTGTGGGGCGGGCGGAGGCGAAGGCGAACCCCCAGCCCTGGCCGCTCCCCGTTCACTCCCCGGGGCTCAGGGAAGGCGCCTCAGCCCACATGTCCGTTTTCAGGGTAAAAACCTGTAAGCCAGCCTCCGCCGCAGCTCCACCGCCGTCCGCCGGGATGGCCTTTCGTGGGTGTTACGAGGCCTCGGGCTGTCGGTGCGTGGGAAGGAGACTGGAGAAATCAAAACATGGACACGGACCCCGGGCGGTCAGGTGACGGACGGCCGTGTTGTGATGACCGGGGAGCGGTTTTCAGCCCGATCCCCTCCGCGCGGGGTGGCGGCGTGTGTTTACTCAGCTGGTGTCCGTGTTCCTGTGCTCCTGTCCTCCGGCCGATAAGCACGGGCCCGGAGGCGCGCTGTTTTTGCTCCGTTTCCTCTGCTTCCTCGCCGTGGCCGCGGGCGCGGTTCCCTGGTGCCGTGTCCGTGTCTGCAGGGGGAGGGGATGGAGAGGCCCCGGCCCGGGGCGAGACGCGTCCATGACCAGTCGGGGCTTCAGTGGAAGGACCTCGTTCCTCTGGTGGACGCACGCTGTGTGGGACAAGGTGATGACTCCAGACGTTGTCTGTTTAAGATTGATTTCAGCTGAAACCGGTGTGGCTCAGTGGATGGAGCGTCGGCCTGCGGACTGAAAGGTCCGGGTTTGATTCTGGTCAAGGCAGTGGTTCTCAGCCTTCCTAAGGCCGCGTCCCTTTAAGACAGCTCCTCATGTGGTGGTGACCCCCAACCATAACCTTATTTTCGTTGCTACTTCCTGTCATTTTGCTGCTGCTGTGAATCATCATGTAGATATCTGTGTTTTCTGATGGTCTTAGGGGGTCTCTCGACCCACAGGTTGAGAACCGTTGTTCCGATGCATCCCGGAAAAACACCTGGTCTCTGATCGGGACTGCCCAGGAGGAAGGCGGGTCTGGAATCCTCCAGGGCAAGGTATTCTTTTACGACCCCGATCGCCGGATGAAGAAAAAACACAAATACCGGCAAACAAGGTGCAGGGCAGCCTCCTGCCTCTTTTCCATGAAGGATGGGGCCTGTGCGTAGGAGAATAGGGGCCTGGTTTTTTATGAATCAAAACCTGAGTCATAAATAACATGTTAATTTGTAGGCGCATTTCACCGCGGAGCAGATGGAAAAAAAAAAAAAAACAGGAATGTGTGAGAAAGCTAGGTATTTGCAGAAGCTAATGAAGTTAATTGGTCTCATTTGACTACCTTATTTTCCCCAAACCCCTAAAGACTGGGCTTTTTTTATTTCTTTAATTAAAAAATGAGTTTGGTATGTTAATATTATAACCTTTCATTTTTTTTTCCCTTCCCCCTTCCTCGTTTTCTATATAAACGTCTTATTTATAGAACTACCCCCGAGGAGTCCGGTCTTAGGAAGAACGTTAGTAAACGGGGAGCCGTGAGACCGGGGCTCACGCCACCCGGAAGCCATCCGCCACCGGCTTCGGGATCGTACGTGCAGCTTCTGCACCTCATTATTATTAGCTCCTCTGCCCTGCTTTCTCTCGGGGACACGGAGAAAGACCTACTGCCTCCCTTGCGCCCCCGAAAACAGCGCAGATAAAAACTACAAAAGATGGTGATGGTGGAGCAGGATTTCATTTCCAAAGGCCGGTGCTGGAGCCTATTTTGGTTGGTTCAATTACAGGGCCCACGCCCGTGGAAATACCAACCGGGCGAAATCAGAGGAATCGCAGCCCTGGGCTAATCAATACCACCTGTGAGGGTCCTTTCCCCCCTCAATTACCCCCGGCATCAGGAGAAGCTACAAAGCAGGCTAGGGCCGAGACCGGTTTGGCTCAGTCAGTGGATAGAGCGTTGGCCTGCAGACTAATAGGTACCTTGGTTGCGGGCACATCTCCAGTGTGGGACGTGCAGGAGGCAGCTGATCGATGTCTCTCTCATCGATGTTTCTGACTTTCTATCCCTCTCCCTTCCTCTCTGTAAAAAATCAATAAAATATATTTTTTTAAAAAAAAGCGGACTAGGTCCCTATTCACCAATGAGTGCTCTTTATTTTTTTATTTTTTTTAATATATTTTACTGATTTTTCACAGAGAGGAAGGGAGAGAGATAGAAGTCAGAAACATCGATGAGAGAGAGACATCGATCAGCCGCCTCCTGCACACCCCACCCTGGAGATGTGCCCGCAAGCAGGGTACACGCCCCCGACCGGAGTGGAACCAGGGACCTTTCAGTCCGCAGGCTGACGCTCTATCCACTGAGCCACACTGGTCTCGGCAACGCGTGCTCTTTAATTGGAGCTTCGTGGTGGGGGCGGCCACGTCGGAGGATAGAGCGACTGTTGAACGTACCCCTGCACGCGGCTGAGGATGCCGGGACCCGGTTTCCCTAGCGTCGTCCCTCACGGACCGCATTTGAGTGGATCGTCTCCGGGTTCTCTCGAGGCGGATGGTTGGGTCTGAGCAAACGACGTGCGGTTTCTGAGGACCGGGGTCACGTGACAGACAGGGTAGGGCTGGAAACCCCCAGGCACGGGGTCTCGCAGAGGGACACACGCGTCGTTGGAGCATGGTCACGGGTCCTCACTGGAGTGGGAGGCAGGGGAACACGAAACCATCTTTTTTTTACGTTAAGAGAGTAGGGAACGGCGACTCTCCTAAACCTCGGTATTCGGAAGAGGGTCCGTGCTCACAGGGCCGGCGGCTCGTGGGTGCATCTGGAATGCATTAGCGTCCTGACGAATGGGAAGACATCTGCGGCTCGACAGACACGGAGAGCCGAGCGGCCGTTTGGCACGGAGGAATGGAAAGGCAGGAAGAGGAGCCAACTCCGTCGACGGCGGCTGCTGTTTCCCTCGGACCGGGGGAGCGAGCCTTGTGGATCCTCAGGGCCCAGAGCGCGCCGGCCGGCCCGCCCTCCGCTCCGGGAGGATCCGCGCAGGACGCGGGCGGTGTGTCTGCTCCTCCCTCTGGAGGCCCAGCCAGCGGCGGCCACGCTCCAAACAAACGACGCGGCGATTTGACCGGTGGACACATTGGCAGTGTGTGGATCATCACAGACCCGGAACGGGGCATTCCACGGGTCTGCTTCCACACGTGATGCGTGTTTAAGCTCTTCACTGAGGAACCTTTACCGCCCCATCGTCTCTAAGCACAGGGAAGCGCCTGGTTTCAGCAGAAGGCACTCAGCGTCAGGGTGGCCAGACAGTGGCTGTGGGAGGAGGGCAGCGGTTCTCAACCTGGGGGTGGCGACCCGTTTGGGGGTCGAAAGACCCTTTCACAGGGGTCGCTTAAGACCAGGGGAAAACACCTATTTCCCATGGTCTTAGGAACCAACACACCGCTCCTCGGTGTAGCAAAGGGTAGCCATGTCATTTACTGTTGTCCTACGAAGACTATTGCCCATGCTACACCACGATTCAAGACAAAATTTCATTTGTCATTAGAAATAACTATTTCACAATATATAATTACGTATTGTTTTTGTGATTGATCACTATGCTTTAATGATGTTCAATTTGTAACAACGAAAATACATCCTGCCTATCAGCTATTTACATGACAGTTCATGACAGTAGCAAGATGACAGCGATGAAGTAGCCACGAAAATCATGTTATGGTTGGGGGTCACCACCACGTGAGCAACTGTATTAAAGGGTCGCGGCCTTAGGAAGGTTGAGAACCACTGGAAGAGGGTGGTGTGTGCGAGGGACGTGCAGGCGGAGCCTGTAACGTCATCTCGTTCACACCTGCGGACGGCCTGCTGCCGGAACGCCGGGCACGCGCTGGAGGCAGGGATGAGATCAGCTCGTGGCTGAGGGGTAGCGTGTTCTCGGCTCGTGTCTGCGGCAGCGTCTGGCGCTCACCCCGCACTCATCCCCCGCCCCTCCCCCGAAGGCAGAGAGGCACGCACGGAGCAGGAGTTCCCACGGGAGCCACGGGACCGATTCGGACAAATGTAAAACGCCGCCGTTGGAAAGAGGGAGAACCGCGAGCGAGGCACGGCGGTGGCTGAGGCAGGATCAGAGCTCCAGGGGCGACGTCCGCCTTTCACCCTCCCCGTCGCTCACAGACAGACCTGGCAGCGGGCGAGGGGTGATGGTCTCGGGCCCCGTAGTGGCTGAAAACTAAATCGTAAACAGTAGGTGCTAGAATCAGACCGGCTCGGGAGGGACAGGTGCCGATGGGTGATGTACGAGAAGAGCAGCTGAGAAACGACGGAGCATGAAATTCCTTAACAATCATGAGCGGAGTGAACTGTCTGTAGTTGACGTTAGCAAAGGCAGTGGTACCTCGAGATACGAGTGCCCCAACATACGAGGTTTTTGAGATTTGAGCCGTCCAGCGAGCTGTTTTTGCTTTGAAATACGAGCAACCGTTGAGATAGGAGTCATCGCGCGGATCGGCCGGCTGCACACGACCCACCCGTTTACCGCGACTCGAGCGTCTCATCGTTTCCCACGCCTCCAGGTGACGGAACGAATTAAACTTGTATCTCAGGGTACCAGTGTACTGGGATTTGGACATGATGGGCAAGAAAAAGAATTCAAGAATGGACGTCTTAACAAAAAAACAACCAACCCGAAACCGGTGAGGCTCAGCAGATAGAGCGTCGGCCTGCGGACTGAAGGGTCCCAGGTTAGATTCCAGTCGGGGGCATGTACCTTGGTGGCGGGCACATCCCCAGTGGGGGGCGTGCAGGAGGCAGCTCTCTCTCATCGATGTTTCTGACTTTCTATCCCTCTCCCTTCCTCTCGGTAAAAAAAAAAAATCAGTAAAATATATTTAAAAAAAATACCAAATAAAAGGGGGTGTGGGGGGGGGAAGCGGTGGTAATACCACACCCCCACACCCCCCTGTGAACGCTGGGTGTGACTGTTGGAGGTCGGGCCAGTCTCTGGGGTAACAGCAAGCCCGTTGAGGCTCTGATCGCTCCTCTCGGAGGGCAAACGTGTTTCGGATCTAGCGTTCATGGCGTCCTACAGCGTCCTCGTGCGCAGCCGGCCAGATGTGAACACGGCGGGGCCGGGGGAAGTCCCGGGGAGGGGACCTGCCTGAGAGAGGGGGGGGGCGGGGGAGGAGGGGACGTGCCCGCCGGTGACACAGCCGGTGGAGCGCGGGCTGGGCCGGGAGCGGATGGTCCCCCACCCTCGCCGGCGCGCCTGCCTCCGAAGGGCCCCGGGAATAATAGGGAGAAGGCCGTCGGAGTCTCGGTGACAGATTGGACATAATAGGTTGCAACTATTAGATCTAATTTCACCAGACTGAGGAATAAAACTGCCGAAACATAAACATCGATCAGTGATGCAGTAAATTAATTTGTACAGAAAAAGCCGTTTAACCGCAGTGCACATTAAACATGGGAAATGTTCGGAACCACTGCTCTCCGGATGCGTGCGTACACTTGTTTACTTGTCAGGAGCACGCATCCGTCCTCTCTTCTAGAACGGCGTGGGTTCGAGGAAGGGAGGGGGGGAGGAGGCGGTGAAGGGGGCGGGGTATACGGAGAGGCGGGCGAAAGGCCCAGCACCCTGG